>JAQBSW010006675.1:0-46669 GCA_029291075.1 Eudiplozoon nipponicum | reverse complement strand
ACAATTTAACAATAATTGATTGCGCGGGTGGTGGTAACAATTCTTTAAATCAAGTTTGCGAGCTTGAAGTAAACACCAATCCCATTGTATTTAACCAGTCGTCGAACAACATAACAAAACTACCGCCAGCCGCAACGCACTGACGCGTTTCGACCTTCCATGATCATCATCAGAGTACGACGGCAAACTGACTATCGAGGATCAAACCGCATTGAATATATATGGAAATCAAATTTAGATATGCGGCTCTCACCTCTAGCAGTCTTGCATACATTGAACTTGACTGGAAATGTCGGCTGCACAATTTCTATGCAGTCACGAACATTAACTGTTTGCAGCTTTCGCCACATATACATATATAGGCAATACAATTTAACAATAATTGATTGCGCGGGTGGTGGTAAAAATTATTTAAATCAAGTTTGCGAGCTTGAAGTAAACACCAATCCCATTGTATTTAACCAGTCGTCGAACAACATAACAAAACTACCGCCAGCCGCAACGCACTGACGCGTTTCGACCTTCCATGATCATCATCAGAGTACGACGGCAAACTGACTATCGAGGATCAAACCGCATTGAATATATATGGAAATCAAATTTAGATATGCGGCTCTCACCTCTAGCAGTCTTGCATACATTGAACTTGACTGGAAATGTCGGCTGCACAATTTCTATGCAGTCACGAACATTAACTGTTTGCAGCTTTCGCCACATATACATATATAGGCAATACAATTTAACAATAATTGATTGCGCGGGTGGTGGTAACAATTCTTTAAATCAAGTTTGCGAGCTTGAAGTAAACACCAATCCCATTGTATTTAACCAGTCGTTGAACAACATAACAAAACTACCGCCAGCCGCAACGCACTGACGCGTTTCGACCTTCCATGATCATCATCAGAGTACGACGGCAAACTGACTATCGAGGATCAAACCGCATTGAATATATATGGAAATCAAATTTAGATATGCGGCTCTCACCTCTAGCAGTCTCGCATACATTGAACTTGACTGGAAATGTCGGCTACACAATTTCTATGCAGTCACGAACATTAACTGTTTGCAGCTTTCGCCACATATTCATATATAGGCAATACAATTTAACAAGAATTGATTGCGCGGGTGGTGGTAAAAATTATTTAAATCAAGTTTGCGAGCTTGAAGTAAACACCAATCCCACTGTATTTAACCAGTCGTTGAACAACATAACAAAACTACCGCCAGCCGCAACGCACTGACGCGTTTCGACCTTCCATGATCATCATCAGAGTACGACGGCAAACTGACTATCGAGGATCAAACCGCATTGAATATATATGGAAATCAAATTTAGATATGCGGCTCTCACCTCTAGCAGTCTCGCATACATTGAACTTGACTGGAAATGTCGGCTGCACAATTTCTATGCAGTCACGAACATTAACTGTTTGCAGCTTTCGCCACATATACATATATAGGCAATACAATTTAACAAGAATTGATTGCGCGGGTGGTGGTAACAATTATTTAAATCAAGTTTGCGAGCTTGAAGTAAACACCAATCCCACTGTATTTAACCAGTCGTCGAACAACATAACAAAACTACCGCCAGCCGCAACGCACTGACGCGTTTCGACCTTCCATGATCATCATCAGAGTACGACGGCAAACTGACTATCGAGGATCAAACCGCATTGAATATATATGGAAATCAAATTTAGATATGCGGCTCTCACCTCTAGCAGTCTCGCATACATTGAACTTGACTGGAAATGTCGGCTACACAATTTCTATGCAGTCACGAACATTAACTGTTTGCAGCTTTCGCCACATATTCATATATAGGCAATACAATTTAACAATAATTGATTGCGCGGGTGGTGGTAAAAATTATTTAAATCAAGTTTGCGAGCTTGAAGTAAACACCAATCCCATTGTATTTAACCAGTCGTCGAACAACATAACAAAACTACCGCCAGCCGCAACGCACTGACGCGTTTCGACCTTCCATGATCATCATCAGAGTACGACGGCAAACTGACTATCGAGGATCAAACCGCATTGAATATATATGGAAATCAAATTTAGATATGCGGCTCTCACCTCTAGCAGTCTCGCATACATTGAACTTGACTGGAAATGTCGGCTGCACAATTTCTATGCAGTCACGAACATTAACTGTTTGCAGCTTTCGCCACATATTCATATATAGGCAATACAATTTAACAATAATTGATTGCGCGGGTGGTGGTAACAATTATTTAAATCAAGTTTGCGAGCTTGAAGTAAACACCAATCCCATTGTATTTAACCAGTCGTTGAACAACATAACAAAACTACCGCCAGCCGCAACGCACTGACGCGTTTCGACCTTCCATGATCATCATCAGAGTACGACGGCAAACTGACTATCGAGGATCAAACCGCATTGAATATATATGGAAATCAAATTTAGATATGCGGCTCTCACCTCTAGCAGTCTCGCATACATTGAACTTGACTGGAAATGTCGGCTGCACAATTTCTATGCAGTCACGAACATTAACTGTTTGCAGCTTTCGCCACATATTCATATATAGGCAATACAATTTAACAATAATTGATTGCGCGGGTGGTGGTAACAATTATTTAAATCAAGTTTGCGAGCTTGAAGTAAACACCAATCCCATTGTATTTAACCAGTCGTCGAACAACATAACAAAACTACCGCCAGCCGCAACGCACTGACGCGTTTCGACCTTCCATGATCATCATCAGAGTACGACGGCAAACTGACTATCGAGGATCAAACCGCATTGAATATATATGGAAATCAAATTTTGATCCTCGATAGTCAGTTTGCCGTCGTACTCTGATGATGATCAAGGAAGGTCGAAACGCGTCAGTGAGTTGCGGCTGGCGGTAGTTTTGTTATGTTGTTCGACGACTGGTTAAATACAATGGGATTGGTGTTTACTTCAAGCTCGCAAACTTGATTTAAAGAATTGTTACCACCACCCGCGCAATCAATTATTGTTAAATTGTATTGCCTATATATGTATATGTGGCGAAAGCTGCAAACAGTTAATGTTCGTGACTGCATAGAAATTGTGCAGCCGACATTTCCAGTCAAGTTCAATGTATGCAAGACTGCTAGAGGTGAGAGCCGCATATCTAAATTTGATTTCCATATATATTCAATGCGGTTTGATCCTCGATAGTCAGTTTGCCGTCGTACTCTGATGATGATCATGGAAGGTCGAAACGCGTCAGTGCGTTGCGGCTGGCGGTAGTTTTGTTATGTTGTTCGACGACTGGTTAAATACAATGGGATTGGTGTTTACTTCAAGCTCGCAAACTTGATTTAAAGAATTGTTACCACCACCCGCGCAATCAATTATTGTTTAAATTGTATTGCCTATATATGTATATGTGGCGAAAGCTGCAAACAGTTAATGTTCGTGACTGCATAGAAATTGTGCAGCCGACATTTCCAGTCAAGTTCAATGTATGCAAGACTGCTAGAGGTGAGAGCCGCATATCTAAATTTGATTTCCATATATATTCAATGCGGTTTGATCCTCGATAGTCAGTTTGCCGTCGTACTCTGATGATGATCATGGAAGGTCGAAACGCGTCAGTGCGTTGCAGCTGGCGGTAGTTTTGTTATGTTGTTCGACGACTGGTTAAATACAATGGGATTGGTGTTTACTTCAAGCACGCAAACTTGATTTAAAGAATTGTTACCACCACCCGCGCAATCAATTATTGTTTAAATTGTATTGCCTATATATGGATATGTGGCGAAAGCTGCAAACAGTTAATGTTCGTGACTGCATAGAAATTGTGCAGCCGACATTTCCAGTCAAGTTCAATGTATGCAAGACTGCTAGAGGTGAGAGCCGCATATCTAAATTTGATTTCCATATATATTCAATGCGGCTTGATCCTCGATAGTCAGTTTGCCGTCGTACTCTGATGATGATCATGGAAGGTCGAAACGCGTCAGTGCGTTGCGGCTGGCGGTAGTTTTGTTATGTTGTTCGACGACTGGTTAAATACAGTGGGATTGGTGTTTACTTCAAGCTCGCAAACTTGATTTAAAGAATTGTTACCACCACCCGCGCAATCAATTATTGTTAAATTGTATTGCCTATATATGTATATGTGGCGAAAGCTGCAAACAGTTAATGTTCGTGACTGCATAGAAATTGTGCAGCCGACATTTCCAGTCAAGTTCAATGTATGCGAGACTGCTAGAGGTGAGAGCCGCATATCTAAAATTGATTTCCATATATATTCAATGCGGTTTGATCCTCGATAGTCAGTTTGCCGTCGTACTCTGATGATGATCATGGAAGGTCGAAACGCGTCAGTGCGTTGCAGCTGGCGGTAGTTTTGTTATGTTGTTCAACGACTGGTTAAATACTGTGAGATTGGTGTTTACTTCAAGCTCGCAAACTTGATTTAAATAATTAAACATGCATATTCTGTTTTCAAGGTTTTCATTTGGGGAAAAGAAATCTGTAACAATCAGTAAAACGATGAGCATATGCACTTTGTTGTAATAAATATATTGTATTATATCTTATATTAACATAATGGATAACAGCAATTTGTACAATGATAGAGAGCAGTTGACAAAAGGACTAAAGAAATTTATCTGAATAGAAAGGGAATGAATATTTATATATTTTTACATGATATGGAGTGGACTCACATGGTTGCTTATATGCTTATTTACATATCTTCACTATATTTATTGTTTATATACACATGTATATTGATAAATATTTAGATTACTATATAAGATGTGAGAGGAACTCACATGGTTGCATATATGTTGATGTAGACGTTCACATGAAGGAATATTTTTATATAACCATATAAATTGAAAGTATAAAGATATACATCTTTTCGTATTAATTCATCCTGGAGAGTGAAAAATTTGATTGGTATAGCATTGACTAGAATAAGGCCTGTGGAAATTCAGAATATTAATGCCATATTTAGGTTTTTCTATTTTTAGTTGAATGAATTGAAGTCCTTTTAGAAAGCTAAGAAGAACGAGCTTCAAACATTGACGGTTAGATTTATTCGTAATTTTCGAGTTTTCGTTAGGTAGCTGGAATAAAATGAGGATATTTAGTAAAGCAAATTATGTGACTCTGGATTGGATAAAAGTTGATCTCGAATTACTATTTCCGCATTTCACAGTTGTGTACCGGTTTCAAAGGTAGAAACTGATAATTTTAATGATGCTGCCACAAATACCATTGATCGATAGGGCCGATTCAATGGCCGTGAAATTATTTATTAAATGCCGGAGATCAGCTAGATTGTAATATATTTTTGGTAAGCGTGGTGTCTGTTATATAATAACGGATTAGGGATTGTTAGTAGGAAATTTGGGTATAAATTGCTCTAGAATAAGCTTCACCTAAATGCAAGGCTAACCAAGAAACACTATCTAGAATATAACTAAAACGTGTGTGTAGTTTGCAAGAGAGTGGCTCGTGGTAAGGACACCAGATTCCGAAGCAGATGTGTAGAAGTTTCTGCCTTGTCGCGGTAAATTCTGGACAGTCAGTGATGAATTCCAAATAAGTACGAAATTGATTTACTGGACTAACTAAATTGTTGAAAAAGTTTACATAAAAGTCAAGCAATACAGCAGGCCCAGATAATCAGTGCAACAAACAGATAACAACAATCACGGTTAGTAAGGATGTCAGAATCTGTTGTAGAGGAAAATATTTCCTCCGACAAAATTAAAGTAACAGTTATTGATAAATTTTACCAACCGTGGCTGATTGAAAAGAATATTATTAAAAAAGGAAATATTTGTTTAATTTTTAGAACATGTTGATATATCGTATATCATAACTAGTGAGATTTACTTACATATATGATATTAATTGGACATAATTGTGTGATGTGATATCTTTTTTATATTTTGCATTTTACAATATTATTATATATTTGATAAAAAATGTGTTTTAAATCCAAATAAATATATTACATTCTATTCTAAAAAAATAACTGTTTAAATACATTGATGTATATATTCTTCTGAATTGTGTGAATTTTGAGTTCCTGTATTCTGTAGCTGTTCTGTCGTGATTTTTTCTTGCAAGCTTCATTGCCATTTTATTTCTTAGTTCTTTTTTACAACTCTCAATCTTCACGATACACGTCTTCAAACTAATTTGCGATTTTATTTGTCAGGAACAGGTAAAATAATAATACAGTTTTTCGCGTTTTATATCTTTCCGGGTTATACACTCGTGTGCAGAGTTGCGTAAGAAGTACACAGTCCTTCGCCTATTAATAGATTAATCAAATATATTTGAGTGTGATTAACATGGAGGCTAATCTTAAAGTTGAGGACACTGTATATTTAGCTCCAGATATTGTAGGAATTAACTTAACAAATATGGAAGAGAAAACATCTCATCAGACCCATATAGGCACATTAAGAACGAATATGATTCGGCGTATATAGGGCTATCGATAACTAATAGGGTTGGTGCCTCTACACTGTTGCATTTATAATGCATTGTTCTTATATAATTGCTCGTTACATATGATAGGTTTATTAATTTTGTGCTTTTTAATCGGTCCGTTGTCTGTTAATAATATTCGGAATTTCACTTAAATTTTTTGTTAAAAGTTTTCTCTTTCAATAGAATAGAATATAATATCACTATTAAGATTCAAACCACACATGCTCCATTAATTAGATAGTAATATTAGAAAATATACAATATATAAAATATATCACAACATATAAATATGTCCATTTAGTCTCATATTGATATGTAAATCTAAAGAGTTATGATATACGATTAATGAATATCTGAAAATCCACCCGTAATATCACTGCATATGTTATATCAGTTTTGATACAATTATTATGATAAAAGGAAAAACAGTCCTTTTAATTAATCTCATTTGTACATTAATTGATTATATAAATAATTACAGGTTAATAATCGATGTTCACAGACGTGATAATTGTAGAATTTAATGTAAATTTCTAGTACAACATTATGCATAAATGGGAAACATGACAAGCAATAGTTTATTTGTAATTTTGACTAATATAATGATATAACACGTAAAAGTTCTAATATAATAATATAGATAGTATAAGTAAAATATTAAATAATGTATGTTGCTGATCACATTTATCATTGTCTTTTTTCAACCACGAGAATGTATTATCATAATCAAAATTAAATAGGTAAGTAGAATTGTAAATTTGTTCTAGTTCAGCACATAAAAATTTAAAATACATCTTGAATTGAGGCGTTTCTCTAAGCCATTCTGGCAATTTATTGTAATTTTTAAAAATTTTTTTGAAAAGATAGCTTCCTCGCAATATTTTTTTGCTAAAGGAGGAGAGACGACCAAATATCCAGATCTAGTTCCAACTTCATTGTTCTTTTTCATTGGATTTTTATAGGTACCAGTCCATTGATTCAAGTAGCAAACTTTTATACAATAGCACAACCTCCAAAACAGTGATACAAACTGTAATCTACTGGTTTATATAGTGTAGGAGACAGGGCTAATATGTTTCACGACTTTTCCTTGTACAGCTTCTAGCTTATTTGCCAATCCCTTTTCCAATGGTTTCAAAGAAGCGGCAACATATTCCAGTATGGGACTAATCTAAATTATGCATATTCGTAATTTTATATCGTTCGATAAGATATTTCTATTTATTTGTGCCCATCTGTTCTTATCACTGCTAACCATCTTTTCTCTCAGCAGAAACTGTACATTAAATCGTTATTCCTAAATCCTTAAATTCTTGCTTAAGTTTTATCTCAAAAACATCATTAATCATTTACTTGAATACTCATTCTTCTACTATATTAATAGTATTTGAGTAATTGAAAAATATTTGGATCAATAATCAATGAATTAATCGCCATCAAAGTAGCTTTAAAAATATAATTACAAAAGCTTTTGAGATATCTATAAAGAAAATTAATGCATCTAACTTTTTCTCATCAAGTGTAAATACATATTTCTACATAGAAAACATGTTAATTTTGTGAAGCCATGTTGGCTTGCATCAAAATCAAACGGCAACATAAATTACAAATGATCTAGTGTTAGTCGTTATATTATTTTTAGAAAAATGACACGATAATAGAGATTAGTCTATAATAATTGGCGTACGCTGGCTTGCTTATGTAACGCGGTTAGTCTTTTTAACTTTTGGCTAGTATATTATTGAAAATTGTGTGAATTGTGCCGCAGGGTTGCTCAGTGGTTAGAACAACAGATTTTGAAACAGAGGTGCACAAGTTTGAGTGCTTTCAGTGGAAAATTATGGCCAGAACGTGATGAGTTCCCAATAAGGACAATATTCAATTCTTAGTTTATACTGACAAATATATGTACTTAATGGGTCAGGTGTTTATTACGCTTTACTCTCTGAAAAGATTCCGGTTAATTCTGGATCATTGCACGTGGGCATTCAGAAAATGAAGTTTCTGTCTTTTGCTACTTAAATTGTTCCAATAAAAAATAATTTTGTTGTGACCCAGTTTTTAAAAGTAGTTTAAAACGCCATAACTGTTCCAGCTAACTGATTCAATTTATAAATATACATGATATAAGCATTCCGAGCATCTACTTGATTCATTCGCTTTAGATCATGATTAGAGTAATGATTGGGTTTTTTCACAGTCATGCATATTATTAATATCGACTACTACCGCATTATAACCAAGACAGTCCAAAATAGAATTAAAAGAACTGGCAAAAATTACATCATTATTTAAAATAACGTATGGCAGTCTGTAAACCGCTATTAAGGTCAAATTGTCGATTTTTATAGATATAAAATCATTGCAGTACTATTGTAACGACACAAATAAATTGCCGACATATTGCGTAAATTAAATTAAATGAGAAAAAAGCGAAACTTTTCGTTCACCAATAGTGTGCAAGTAAACATAGTTACTATGGCATGGCTATTTAAGCACGGCAAATTTACCATGCAGTTCAGTTTTCGCGTTTGTCTCTCTGCTTTTGCCTTACGTGGTGCTGTCGGCTGTCATTACCTACGCTGGTTATTGATTGCCTTCACCAACAATTGGCAACATCAGGATGATTACCCATCGCTGTATGTACAACCAGCCAGACGAGCCAATTAATGCAGAACTTCAACGAAGTTTCCACATCGAGATTACAATGCAACAACAGAAGGAACCACAGCCCAAGTCAATCCAAGGCTCTAGGACATCTTCACACTGAAGGATCTTTCTCGTAATTTGCCGGTTAACGCACGACCGGCTCTGTTAAGGGCCCCTATCAGTACATAACTATATATTTATGGCACTTTAACCAAGTTTGTAATGTCGTACGGCATTTACTTGAATCTGGTACTTTACACTATGCTCACTATTATGTATTAAATTGTTTCACTACAGTGTAAACGCGCCGGCTTCAAGTAAATGCCGTCGACGTTACAAACTCGGTTAAGGTGCTCTGAATAGAGATTTGTTACTGATAGGGGGCCTTAAGAGGGCCTGGTCGTGCGTTCTCCTGAATTATTCAGAGTGTGAAGATGTTCTAGAGCCTTGGGTGGACTCTGATTGTGGTCGTTCTCGTGGTTGAGTTGTTATCACGATGTGGATAACGTCGTTCAGGTTCTACAATTAATTGGCTCGTCTCGCTGGTTATACCGCAACAAGATGAGTCACGGATGTAGCCAATTGTTGGTGAAACTATCAAATCACCAGCGTAGGTATTGACAGCCGACAGAACGCACACGCGTGACGCAAGCCAGAATGCAAATGCAACCTCTCACTTGCATGGTAAATTGCCGTGCTTAAATAGCATGCCCTATCTACTTGCACACTAATGGTTAATCGGCAAGTTTCGCTTTTTTCTCATTGGTGCAACGTAAATAAAATTGAATTTAATTTACGCAATATTTCAGCCATTATTTTGTGTCGTTACAACACTTTCCTCTCTGAAAAAAAAGGAAAAAAAATTCCTCTCTGCGAGGCTAGATAAGAAATGCATGACAGAGTTCGAACCAAGTTAAGCAAAAATATGATGAACCATAAATGCTGGGCTTAAATATGCTTGTTGGTTGCTTCAACAATGATATGATGCCAGGTAACCACTAGGAATTGCTACACAAATTGTTAGCTCTAGTGGTCGGTCATACCACGTGAGGCAAAATAGAGCAGTGTAAGTTTTGGGAGCCGCAGCGTGAAGATTTCGAGGTAAATCGCCTCTGAATTTGCCAGGTTTAAGTTAAAACCTAAGCAGGTTGGATCGTCGTCAATGTGTTTGTATAAGACCAAAGGAGCTAGAGTGCTCAACGTTGTGGTCATGACATTTGTAGAGTGGTCTTTGTGCAATTGATGAAGTTGAGATATGCATTGAAAGTGGCCTGTACCATGATATGAAGCTGATCACTACTTAGTGTTGCTACACGAAAGCGTTAGCTCTAAGTAGCTGGTCATACCAAAATAGGCAGTGTGATGTCATGTGTGAGAAATACATTATAATGTAAAAATATATACATTAAAATCAAAGGTAACTGCATAAAAATATGTACACGAACATTGCCTCAGAGATGGCATAATACCAAAGAACTGTTCAAAAATGCTACACAATTGTTAGCTAAGAACAGCTGGTTATGCCACGTGAGACAAATACGAAAAATAACGTAAGGTTAAAAAATTTTGATAGTTAATGTTAATGTTTTAAAAAAATCAATTACGCGTTATACAAAGCAGGAAATTGAGATGGTGGGCAGACGGAGCCTGAGACGTGTGTAGAAGGTTGAACGCTCTCAGGATCAGGCGGTTCGTCTTGTGGGTCATCTTGTGCTGGTAGTAGACGTGGGAGCTGAATAGGCAGGCGTAGATCCATGCCATACAAAAGTTTGACGCAGACGTTTTAATGGATTCACGAGTAGGGGAACGCATGTCAAGCAGAATTTAAGGTAGTGCATCGACCCAGTTGCCATTAATGGACGAAGATGCTAAAGCTGCTTTGAGTTCCCTATGCATTCTCTCTACCATGCCATTAGCTTGGGGATGGTAGGCAGTCGTCTGGCGTAAGATGCATCCCATGTACCGCAAGGTGGTTTTGAAACGATCAGATGAGAAGCAAGTGCATCTGTCCGTGATGACCTCATTGGGAACACCATAATTGGATATCCATGCAGAGATAAAACCGTTAGTTACTTCGTCTGCAGAAATGGTGCCAAGAGGTAATGCCGCAGGCCATCGTGTAAATCTATCGATATTAGTTAGAAGGTAGCTGAAACCTTGAACCTTTGTCAGATGAACTATGTCGATGTGGACGATGGCTAGGCGAGAAGTAGATCGAAATTGTTGCAACTTAGAACGAGTGTGTCGTGTGATCTTATTTTTTGACAAGTAGTACACTCTAAGGCCCATCGTTTAACATTCTGCCTAAGTCTGTGACCCCAGAAACGATCTGTAAGAAGTCGGACAGTCGCTTGGCTTCCTGGGTGAGAAATTGAGTGAATTGAATCGAAAACTTTTCTCTGAAGGCTGGTCGGCAGAACTGGCTTGTTGGGCTGCGTACCCGTGAAGTAACAATTGGTAAGCCTTCCCACAGACGGCATATGAACTTGGTTGCGACGGGCTATTGATCTTTGAATGTGAATGTCACCGCGTTGTTCAGTTCGCAGGAGAGTTGGCGTTAGTGCAGGTTCACTGAGTGCCACGGAGTTGAAGTGGTGTATGGTGACGGCGAAGGTGGTTGTAGAGAGACGTCTGACCTGACAGGGCATCTGAAATGAAGTCCTGTTTGCCCTTGACGTGAAAGATCGCAAATTGCCATTCGCTTAGACGAGAAAGCTGTCTTCCACTCTGGCAGGGTACTTGGCGACAGATGAAGCTGTGTTTCAGTGCGCTAACTAGTGGTGCATGATCTGTGAAATCAACAAATCTGCTACTGCCAATGATGCTGATAAAATGGCGCACTGTCGTGGATGGCGAGAAGTTCTCGGCCAAAGTGTCGTACCTCGTTTCTACTGGTTGGAGAGAAGGCAGAAACTGATAGGCTTCCGAACTTCCTCGATCTCTTGTTCCAAAGTGGCTCCAATAGCGAATTCAGAAGCATCTGTCGTGAGTAGAAATGGCTTTCGAAATCTGGATGCGTTAGCATTGTGGCATTTGCTAACGAGTTGATGGCAAGTCGAAGTAAATTCCTCGTCTTCGGATGACCAAGCAATGATGGAATTCTTGCTAAGTCCTTTTCGGCTCCGCAGGTGCCTGCACAAAGAATAAAGTTGTTTTGAAAGTCCTGGAAGGAACTTGCGATAATAGTTTAGTACTCCTAGTATTTTTCTGCAAATCGCTCAAAGTCCTTGGTGACTTGATATTCTTGATTGAATTCGTTCTGATGGCAACGGTTGAATACCTTGGGCTGTGATACGATGCCCTAAGAAGTCGACGGATGAAGTTGCAATCTGCGTCTTGTCACAGTTGATCTTGAGTCCGTGGCTGGATAAGCGTGAGAGGACATTTCGTAGATGTTTCAAGGAGATTCTAGATCTGACTGAATACCATAATGTCATATAGATATGACATACAATAAGCAGAGTCGTCGAAGTATGTTGTCTATGAAACTTTGAAATGTCTGAGTAGCACACTTGAGTCCAAAAAGGCATGTAAAGATATTCAAAAAAGGCCAAATGGAGTGATGACTGCAGTTTTCTCGATATCCTCTGGTGCTACCGATATGTGATGGTACGCTTGTCTGAGGTCAATCACTGAGAAGAAATTGCTGCCGTTGAGTTTTTCAAGTAGTGTTGATATTTGGAATAGGATATGCATCAGATTTTGTCACTGAATTTAGCTTACGGTAGTTTCCACAGGCTCTGTACGATGCGTTTGATTTAAAGACTAAGTGCAGTGGTGACGCCCATGAACTTTTCGATGGTCTGATGATTCCCTTCCAAAAGCCTTGAGAATTCTTGGGCATCTTTCAGATTAGCAGGAGCCTGTGGTTGCTTCTTGAGTGCAATAGGTTGTCCTTCTGTGACGATATGATGCATCGTGTTGGAGACTCGTAGCTCTGACTTGTTAAGATCGAAAAGCGATTTGTATTTTTCGAAGAGCTGCTGATATCTCTGCTGAATGATGCACTGGGGTTGGCTGGAATGACCTGTAACTCCAAACGCTCGAGGCAAGTGTCCAAAAACTTTGCTCAAGTCCGATGGAGGGGTCGATGATCTTTTGATTGGCAAGATCAACAATGACCTGAAATTTTAGAAGGAAATCAAGGCCTATTATATTATGTGAGACCTTGGCAAATGATGAAGTTGTGGAAAATTCACGTCGTAGACCAATGTTGAGTGCGATATTGGCAGCCATAAGTTGGTATGGGCTCGCCTGTAGCTGTTGGTGAAAAGAACGCTTAGTGACATCTCGGCCATTGAATCACCCTTGAGAACTGAGACTGCCGCACCTGTGTCTACGATGAACTCTTCGCCAGTTTTGAAATCAAGAATGTGCAGAAGTTCGTTGACTGTTTGGCCGGGTCATGCAAACAAGTAGGCTGGTGGTTACGACCGGCATTGTCTGTTTGGTTTTCATGAAAAAAATTCGGCGTGGACAAAGAGTCGACAGGATGTCGGATTGTAGTTGGCTTCTTCCCCGTAGCGCCGTTGATGCCGCTGATGTGGCAGAAAGTAAGGTCTTCTACTTCCTGCGCCAGACGTTTCGATACTGATGCACCCTTGTGCCTGCGGTCTGTTGTCCTTTCCGTCAGCTGTGGAAATTCGACACTCATTCGGAAATTTTTCGAACGACAAAGACAAACTTGGCAAGCATAAAAAACACTGCGGTTATAACACCAGTTCTTTGGGGCATACCTATTGAAGGATTGCGGAGATCTCGATCGCCTACCAGCTATAATTTGACTTGGAAACGAATTTTGGTCGAGCATTCACATGATTTAGCCTGGATTTGGTAATGACCAGTCCTTCTAGAACTTTGGCCATGTTCGCCACTGTTCTCTCTAAAGAGGAGAGTCTATCATCTTGCGGGGGTAAAGAAAAAAGAATGGTGGATTCAATTTTGGGTTCCAAAATCCTATATTCTAACTCACATCTGTCGGATAATTCATCTATAGAGAGAGTGTTGGGAAGCTGTCTGGCAAAGAGGTTTTAATGTTTGTGGAAGATTGTTAATAAAAACAACCTTAGCCTCATGGTCAGAAATGTTGGTTTTATACCAACGTTTCCGTAATTCCCTCAGTATTTCGATGGGGCCAAGATTTGGCATGTCTAACTGCGCATATTTGTTTATTATCTGCTCAGTTTCTGTGGGCCCAAGCAAGGATTCTACTTCGTTTTGTAGACCCAAAATGGGATTAGGTAGCTTCCTAATGGCCTCAAGCTTAGGATAAATCCGTCGCTGCAATTCAGAAGGTAGTTTAGCAAAAACCTTCGACAGTTTTTGATGACTGTCATAATCAGGAAACGGGGAGAAAGCGGAGTCTACGCGCATAAAGAATAGTTCACTATCTCCATCCCAAACAGGAACATCAATATCTAAAATTGGACCTGACATTCTAACAATCTTACGGGATCTTAAAAGCATAAATTTATAAGCAATATGAAAATATATAAATATACTTTAACGAAACGCTTACCCACAAAAAGCTTCCACAGGTGTATGAGCGCAGAACAAAAGCACGTCACAGTAACTTCTTCCAAAAATCCGCAATTGAGCCTGTCGAGTACGTACGGTGCCGTTTTGTACGTAGGAAAGATGAACAGAGGCCCCGTTGGCCTTTGATGCCAATGTATTATTATTATATCCCCCCAAAAAAATTCAACACAAATCCACGAATATACACCCAACAAAATTCCCAGAAGACCACGATTAGGGTAAAGAAAACGCAAATGTTAATCTATTTTATCCCAAATAAATGAAAAAGGAAGTCAATTTTATTTATACCAAAAAAATCAGAACAATAATCAATATCCTGGCGCGGTCGCCAATTTTGTAAACGCCCCGGCTTCAAGTAAATGCCGTACGACGTTACAAACTCGGTTAAGGTGCTCTGAATAGAGATTTGTTACTGATAGGGGGCCCTTAAGAGGGCCTGGTCGTGCGTTCTCCTGAATTATTCAGAGTGTGAAGATGTCCTAGAGCCTTGGGTGGACTCTGATTGTTGTTGTTCTCGTTGTAGAGTTGTAATCACGATGTGGATAACGTCGTTCAGGTTCTGCAATTAATTGGCTCGTCTCGCTGGTTATACCGCAACAAGATGAGTCACGGATGTAGCCAATTGTTGGTGAAACTATCAAATCACCAGCGTAGGTATTGACAGCCGACAGAACGCACACGCGTGACGCAAGCCAGAATGCAAATGCAACCTCTCACTTGCATGGTAAATTGCCGTGCTTAAATAGCATGCCCTGTCTACTTGCACACTATTGGTTAAACGGCAAGTTTCGCTCTTTTCTCATTGGTGCAACGTAAATGAAATTTAATTTAATTTACGCAATATGTCGGCCATTAATTTGTGTCGTTACAACAGTTACATAAGCCTACTTTTGTTTTTTATGATCAATAGAAGTAAATTAAAACTTTCGAATATTTAAAATTATTACTTCAAATTTATTTGCTGAATTAGTTAAAATTAAATAAATTTGTTTTTCCTTTGTTAGTAGGACAATGTCAAAACAAATATATAATGTACATGTTTAATATACACTTTAAAATTAGCATAAAATATTGTTTTCTAAATTACTGTTCTTCTATTTTATGTATTTATTTATTATCTTATTGTATCAAAGAGGATGAATCCACTTTGTGCAAAATGTGCAAAAATAGTTTATCCCGTGGAAAAACTTAATTGTCTTGATAAGGTAAGTTAATTTATTGTATTACATTAATTCAATAAAAGTAGTTTTGTTTTTTAGTGTTAGTGATCATAACCCCGTGTAGAGGCACCTAAATGCTTATTTAATTAGAAACCCATTGACTCAAAATTCGTAATCACAAAATCATTATGATAATCGCGAAATTTAGAGAAAAGATATTTATCGTTCTTCTCAGTTTTCTCTTAGCTAAATTTTCTAAGGACTTTGTTCAAGTGCTCTGTTTCCTCATATTGCTCTTGTCTATCTCGCTCTAAATAAGATAGTTGAGCCTCGTATCCTATATATAGACTATCGATGATATACACGCATTACTAATTCGTGCATTAACTGAAAAGTCTATTCACGACAGTGCTTATGTTTCAGTTTGGTATTCATATTCAGACACCGAGATGATGACCTGCCCTTTTCTAAGCATACCATCTTTCGCTATCTAGTAGAGGGAAAACTCCGAATACAAACCATCCTCACTAGGAATGGGCGACTTAGTGTTCTTTTAAAGTCTACATATAACCATGACGTAAACGAATTACAACGTTCGCTACTTATGGTTATATGGCAATGAAATATTAGTCACTTTTGGCTGTGCATAATGATGATGATGATGATGACTGTGCCAGAGACCCGTTCATTATGAGGTTTCCAAAAGTCAAAGATCACGTTGGTCTCATGCCCAGTAGAAAATATCAATCAAGTTGCATATGGGTTAGGGCAGCACATGCAGCTTAGCAATTCAAAAGCCATTCAGGATCAATGATGAATGTAGGAAGGCCTGTAAAAGGACAGGAATATGGTTACCATTGGTACTCGAGAGAGCCTGAGTGAACCATAAGAATAGTGGTTATGGCATTAAAATATGGAGAGCTTCGGACGTGTCGTACGAGAAGCGAACTCTTTCCACGGCTTGAAAAGCTCACATAAATGGGAAGAGCATGCAGATAGAGGAAAAGCTCGTGAAGAAAAACCGAACTCGTTTGTAGAAAGCGATGCTCATATGATGTCATTAAGTGTTCAGTGTTCAGAGGAAATACGTATTAAAGTATACGCTAAGTTTCCATTTGAAAAAGTTACGGATGCCACGATATATACAAGTGGTGAGATTCGTTTTGTACACATCACAATGAATGTTGTCGGAGTTACATCCGAAAAATTCGTCGTTCGGGACGATTTCACGTTCTCATTTTCAATTAACGCCAGCGCGGGTGTGACCTTAGTATGGTCAGATGAGGTGTAAATATATTTTACCACATTTGATTATCAACTATTTAACGCATATCATAGTCCAATATGATTCGAGAGGAATGAAAAGTTAATTGTAATATAAGGACAGAAAATCTTCCTCCATGTGGAATTTTATATTTATTAATTCGAAATACAACATAATTGTATCCCAAGGTCAGAGTTATAGGAACACGTACGAGGCTCTGAATCAAGCAAGAACTGGCTCAATATTGGTCAGTTCAGTTCAACAACATCAACCATGTGTGTCAAATTATTTATCCGATAACGTCGATAAGCACAGTAAGGTTTTTCACACCATATAATACAGGGCGTAATGGTGCAGCAAAGAGTACAACTTGCTGTAAAGAAATTATAGCTACTGCGTGGTAATAAATCTGCATTGCAATGTACCGATAGAATAAGTCGAGTATTCCTCAAGTTATAACTAACTCGCAATTTCAGGTGTCCGGAATAACAATGCTAAAGAGCCGTGAGAACAAGATTATTTGAAAATCTTAGCTCGTTCTGAGAACCTATGAGATTCCAAGTTTTGATCCGCTCAAATATTAAAATAGTCTCTAGGTTTAGTATATTTTACAAAAGGGTCATTGAAGTGGACATACTAAAGTAGTCATCCTGTTGAGGTTATTAACTATCCATATAAGAATCGAAATGTAAATAAGCAACGTTTTATTTGTTTATATATAATCCTTGGCCCCGAGAGCGTTTTATGTACAAATTCAGCATTGGATTAGTAATTGAAGACGTTTTATGCTTTCTTTGAGCAAGTTTTGTGTTACTATAAATTCTGCGTGAACAAAAGCTCATCGAATAATTTATAAAAATTTGAACTGTAGAAAGTGATCATGTTGAGTTAAAGATTATAGTCTGTGTGCATATTTAACATAATGGTTTCTCGATAGTCGAATGTTTGATCTTTTTATCATTCTATTTGACGCCTTGTAAAAGTCGCGCAGTATAAAAAGGGTCGCCTTATCTGCTGAGCCGTGCAGGGTGGATAAGCGAAAACAGGCTACTGCAGGCAACACTATCTCCGATTCTGCCTCCTTTCCTTCCTCTTCCTCTTCTCAATCTAACAATAACACTCTTTTAGATACTATAAATATGGTTGGTTTAGATCATAACACTGAGCCCAATACCAGGTTGCCAAATATCGAAAATGGTTCTAGTAGACGATCATTCATTAAACCTAAGTTAGGTTTTAACGTAGGCGCATTTAATGTGCGAACATTAAAACAACTTGGACAGCAAGAATCTCTTGCTCGTACGTTGGATAAATTAGAAATCGACATATGTTGCGTATCTGAAACCAGAATACAGGATCATACGTGTATTACAGAACTAGTTGCACCATCCCTATCTACGCGTTATTGGCTTCGAACATGTGGTTCCACAGAGTCCTCTCAAGCCGGTAAATGAGGCGTTGGTATTGCCCTTAGCGCGCGAGCTGAAGCTTGCTTAATTGAATGGATCCCTTTAAATAGTCGATTGTGTGCGGCACGTTTAAATACATCTACTAAAATCAAAGCAAAAAACCGTTATCATCGTTGCCTCTTCGTTGTATCTGCATATGCTCCTACCGATTGCAGCACAGAAGAAAGCAAGGACGCTTTTTACTCCGAATTAAGCTCCTTACTAAGTAAAGCACGAAGTTCGGATATAGTCCTGGTTATGGGTGACATGAATGCTCAAGTTGGTCGCTTAAGTAACACAGAATTTCATTTAGGTGGAAGATACACTCTAAGCTCGACTCGCAATGATAATGGTGAACGGCTTTTGGATAGCTAAGCTGAACATAGACTATATTTAATTAGTACAAATTTCAGACGTAGTGTTAGACGTTGTGCTACATGGCGTCCTCCAGCATCCGCACAACGGTGGTTGCATCCAGGATTGTCGTTCTTTTTGGAACACTTATGTCGACTTGGACCATGCAATTAGATTTACTCTAAAATTTTCCGGTAAAATAATTAAAAATAAGCCCCAAATTAATGTAGGCAAACTCGAACAACCGTCCTTCCGACAAAACTATGAAAATATTCTAAAGGCTAATCTAACTGGTCTGAATAGCGAAAATCCGAATATACTTTGGTCCAAGATAAGTTCCACTATGCACAATGCAGGTACTACTGTATGTGGCATAGCAGGCTCCCGCAGAAATAATCACTGGCTCTGTGTAAAAATGTATGGAGAAACTCGAAATAAGGCGCCAAATTCCACCTGGCTCGACTCATAATAATACTCGTTGCAATATAAGACGCCAACTTAAGTGCAGTCTAAAAGGTGACTTCGAAAACTTTTGGAACAGAAAGGCTGAAGAAATGGAAGTAGCTTTCGCGTCGGGTAATAGTCGCTGTTTTTTCCTACTTATCCGCGCAACAGGTCCGAGAGAGTTAAAAGTTAGCGAAACTATAAATGATAACAACCAATTAATATCCGATAAAATAAGTCGTCTTGACAGGTGAGCTGAACACTTTAGAGATCAATTTTTTTGGCCACCTGCGTCAGTTCCGATTCCCGAAAGCATGTCTGCATCAACAGTGTGGAATGTTAGTCCCTAAGAACCATCCGAGTTAGAAGTACGCGATGCAATCCTATCTCTTAAGCGCCACAAAGCCGCAGGCCCCGATGACTTGCTTCCAGGATTGTTTAAGGATGGTGGCGATATAATTTCAGGAGCGTTGACCAAACTTCTTCATACTATATCGAATGAGGAAACCGTATCACTGGACTGGAATGAGTAGACCATCATTCCAATCTTCAATAAAGGCAACCGTAATTCGTGCGATAACCATCGTGGTATAAGTTTGACTCCGGTCGTAACTAGGTTATTAGCTTCGATTATCCTAAGTCATCTTAGCGCTTCACAAGAATCACATACAAGAGAAGAACAGGCCGGGTTCCGCGCAGGACGATGTTGTATAGATAATATTTTTACGTTAAGGCAAGTTCTTGAAAAGAGACATTTATATCACCGTCCCACAATAGCCGTCTTTCTAGACTTCAAGGGTGCATTTGATTAAGTGGATCGCAATGCTTTATTCCATATCCTGTCGAAAAGTGGTGTGTCCACAAAATTTGTTAATATTATACGAATTAACGCATAACTTTACAACCAGCAGTGGTGTTCGTCAAGGTTGTCCACTTTCCCCAATTTTGTTTAATTTTGTAATCGATGCTATTATGAACAACACTCTCCCACACTTTCAGGACGCTGGAGTTGAAGTTCTCCCGGGCGATAAACTAGTCGATCTTGACTATGCGGACGATATCGTACTATTATTCGACAATCAGCATGCTGCCCAGGCCACCTTGAATAGATTAACAGACGTTGATTCGTCTTTCGGTATGAAATTCGCACCCTCTAAATGTAAGATACTGTTACAGGATCATCCATCACTCACTCGAACGTTGCGACTGCAGAATGAAGATCTTGACATAGTCGATAGGTTTACATATCTTGGGAGCTCTATCAATAACGTAGACAAGAATACGGAGAATACGGATCGCGAAAGCTAGAGTAGCTTTCTCGAACCTTCGTCATTTATGGAGAAACGCCAATATTTCACTTTTCCTCAAAGGTCGTGTTTACAATGCATCTGTACGCGTAGTCTTACTATACGCTAGTGAAACTTGGTCTGTTAGATTTGATGATCTGAGATGCTTACAGGCATTCGATCATCGTTGTTTGAGAAGTATATCACATGTTGGTTACCAACAACGAATAACTAACGTTGACATCCGTAGACGTATTTTTGGATCTGGCAATAAGTGCTCGTCGTTAGAAAAAGAAATAAGGCTCCATAAACTTTGTTGGATCGATCATGTTTTACGTATGCCCTCATTTCGATTGCCCAGTAGAGCTCTGTTCTCTCATACAGCACCAAATTGGCGTAAGAAACAAGGTGGGCAGATTTTGACATGGCAGAAACAATTAAAGTCACTTACATCCAAATTGGGTAGTATAGGATCCACTCGTCTGCCGGGATGGGGTCCTCGTGCGCATCACAGTTCTTGGTTAGAAACCCTTAGCGATATGGCATCGAATCGAGCTCAGTGGCGATCTTGTTGCAGATGTCTAGTAGAATCATCTTCGTAACTTTCTTTTCTTAGTAGGGCAAAGTTAGCTGCGAGGTTTGGTTTGTTTATGACGTGATACAGTGAAATCCGCAAGGAAGCTGTATTGCTGATGTCGCCTTGCCCGAATGCTAACTTGGCCATAATGGTGTTGTGGAGAGGTTTAGTTTGCCTCATTTCTGTGAGTTATCCTGATAAATTTACTCATAGTAGCAAGGTATTCCTTCTCTCTCTACCCTCTCTCTCTCGTAAATCTCACTAATAATTTGTCTAAATTCACTTATATACTTTTTTCACTCCTTATGGTTATATGGCAGTGAAACATTAGTCACTTGACTTTTGTGTGGCTGGACATGATGATTATGATGATCTTGTAAAAGTTTGACTATGTAGACAAACATTTATCTTTAAACTATAATACAGCAACTGCATTCTGATTCATCCTAACGGTCTAGCCATAAATTATGGTTTGTACAGACTTCTTCATGTTTTTTGTGGACAATTCGAAGGAAACCTTATCCTTTATTCGTTGATGAAATCGAAGTTTGAATAGTAGATACAGATCATCTGTTATCGATAAGAATATTATGAACCTTGATTCTTTTGTTGATGATGCTTTCAGTTTACCCTTTAGATCTCAGGAGAGAAGATACGGGTTTCAAGTATTTCTTTCACCGTTAATTAATAGAAAACACCAGGTTTTGCAATTATAATTTATATTAAAAATGGATTTTAAATAATCACGTTAGTGTAATATTATCGAGCTAGATCTATCTAGTATTCATATACAACATATTTGGCCTATTTCAGTTGTCTACGTGTTTTGCTACACAATTTGTTGTTTAGTGTGATTAGTTTGAGAAGAGAAAAATATTCTGAAATAAAATGTGAAATCGAGGAAGTTAAACTTTGAAACCATCCCGTTCTATTTCCTCTGGAGAAGCAACTTAAATGAGTCTTAAGTGTATGGATGTCCAGTTATTTAATATATTCTCAATTCGTTCAAAGATATTGCTGCTCTTCTAAGCCATAGACACTGAAGTTTAGCCTCTGCGAGATTTGATAAGACAAGTTGGATATGGTACGCCTTAGGAAATACGCTTGGGTCCTTCGAGCTTGTTAGATAGTGCATTGCTTATGGGGATCCAAATAATGGATGTGTTTTAGATAAAAGATCTTATGTCATTAAAAGTATAAGCCTAAGCTAGGTTGTCATTGTCTGTCTTAGTATCAAATTGATTAAACACTCACGTGGCAATATGCGTTTTTGGACGATTTATTTGTAAACATTACTCCTAGGAATTTTGTCAACTCTCTTTAAGGAATAACTTTGCCAATGTGTAGAACTTCATCTGTGAGTAATACATATTTACCGAATTTTAAGACGGCTCACTTAGACCTGTTGATTTGAGGTGATAGGATTTAGAGTATACGGTGGATGTTCTACAGGCTCTTCTGAATATTTAACAACATTTGCGCTTTACTTATTTGGTTTATTGGATAAACTATTGTGGTATAATCCGCACACTTAATGATTTCACCATGTTTTATTGTATTAACTATTAAACGGAATACAATGTTGAAAAGTTGTCTTAATTTCGAACCCTGTGGAACTCCAGCATTATAGGCACTAGAAATGATAGCACTCTATCTTGTGGGATGAGGGACCGTTTTTGCGACATATTAAAACATGAATTCCAGTGTGTTCGTGCAATTTTTTTAACTTACTTGGTTTCAATAATTTCGTGTATTTTGATGTTAGTTCATGCCAATTTTCAGTTCTATTTTTGTTCTGTCGTGCGGTCTATGTTTGTGAAAACGAGGTTAGATATCTGAATCTTAACTTTACTCGTGTCTTAATCTACTTTTTCTATTGGAAATTATGCCTTTTCATTTAATGAATATAGAACTGGCATCTGAGAGGTTCGTAATAGTTTATACGACTCAATGCCCTACAACATGTAGCGACCGCACTAGGGACGCGTCCACAGAGAGGTCTACAGTAGTAAACGATCATGTTGACCTCATGGCCAGTAGCGCATTTATCAGATATGAACCTAGTGAAATAGGGAGACATACAGTTCATAAATACGTACACATTATGCTATGCAGGTTGCTTGTGGTTAACGATTATTCAGGCTCCAGGGTATTCCGTGGTAGGCTAAAATTAGGTATTCGTGGAATTCTAAAACAGGCAATACAATTAGGCCTGGGAAAAAACAAGTAACCGAAAAGTGCTGATATCTGTTTATCAAGATATCTTAAGCCTACATTGTCATTTTGGACGTGATTACATAAACAATTTTCTAATGGAGGCAAGCGCAGATATGCTCATTATGTAGTCAGATACAGTCGAAATATATAACCTAATATTTATTATTAACGATGGTCCGCGTATGATATTCCTATGTGATTTAAGAAGATTATCGAGCGATCAGGGTAAATTTCTTTAGGGTAGAATTTTCTGGTAGTTAATTTAAATGGCACAAAAAATGAATCCTCAGACTAGAGCTGTAGATATAGATACGTGGTTCTGAATCAGAGAGGGACATGCTCAATATTGGTAAGTTCAGGCAATTATTTTCCAACAACACCTGGCTAATTGCTTAGCCGGTGAAGTTGAGAAACAGTACGACGTGTTTTCGACCATACGGCAGTGAATTCAGAAAGAACAAATATATTTTTAAAGACAAAACTATTGGATCCTGGCGAAAATCCACTTTCATGCTCTACATCAAAGCACTTCACAGAATAAAAAAATTACAAACTTAAATCAGGCAAAAACAAACAATGAAAATGTAAATTTAAACGTTGAGTTATATTGCTCGCTGCTGTCCTTCTTGAAGTTCAGTATGCCGCCTTTTTCTTGTGTGGGAAACTTGATAGCACTCGTATTTCGCTATAAACTTGAATCCTTTACATTTCCAGGTGCACCGATTATTGGCCTTGCTTAATGATTTCTCAGCTGTCCTTTCATTTTTAAGCCCTCCATCAGCTGCTTAACTGCAAATGACGATGGAACAAGATTTTCCACTCTTTTTTCAAAATTTTCGGGACATTATTTCCAGTCCCATTTTCAGAGTTGATGTCATACGCACAGGTAGAAACAATTTGTGAAAAATGTGGTGTCCTCATTCAAGACAGATCTATTTATACTTATTTTAATTTCGGAAGTATTTTTTTAATTATCTGCCCTAATATGCGGTCTTCATACCTAATCTCTTCTACTCAAATGTCACCTCCCTCTTTCCGCACACACCAACCTATATATATATATATATATATATATATATATATATATATATATATATATTTATAATGTCCATTCCTTTTTAATTTAACACAGTATTCTTATAATTAGGAAAACACAAATAACGAAGTGGATAAAGGCCATTTATTTCGTGAATACTAATCATCTCTTATACAATCATACATATTTATACATTTTGGGTTTTCAATTGATTATGCTAGTGGTAACAAATCTGACTCGTTTTTACTGCTGTTTCTTGTTTTGACTAGTTGGTGAGTGTGTATGCGTTTGTGTTTGTGTGTATGCGTGTTTGCATGTAAAGGTCATTCTCGCAGTATTGCGAAGTGATGTCTGAGATCTTGTCATTATTGTTTTGATAACTTGAGAATTAACCATTTGTGCGCATTGTTCACTGCTACATATACAAGTGCTATTTTCCCCGGTATAGTTGATCGTTTCACCTCGTTGCGCAAAGTTTTCACGTGGTAATAACGCCAGTGTTGATTGCAGTGTTAAACGCTCACATTGTTTGGAGACTTCTGTCATCGTATGCGCCTCTGTTATTTCCACTTCAGTTTGTTGCCAATCCGATTGTACGTTTGTTGATTCTAGTCGAGGGCCTGTTTGTTCTTGGCTGGATACTAGTAGGTTATTGTTGAATTTTGTTATTCTTGGCCAGTCGATAAGGATATCGTGTTGATGAAACTTTTGAATATTAAGGTCAGGTGCTTGTTGTTTTATGTAAAGGGCTTCGTAGATAAATAAGAATTTTTCTGATTTTGCTTTATGTAGAATTGTGAAATTGGTCGAATTGACAGGGTGCCCCGTTGCCAATATATGATCGGAAATAGCTGATTTTCCTGACGGTGGCAAGCCTTTGTTAATCAATTTCTGTGGCAAATGTTGCTGGATTCTGCTTATCAATTGCTTCTTCGTACGTCCGATATATGTGCTACCGCACATACATGAGAATTTGTAGACTATGAATGATTTGGAGAGAATTGGCAATTGATCTTTGGCATCCAACCTCATGATTCTCTGTGTACTAAATGTCATATTAACTTTAACACTGGGAAAGTTGTCCTTAGTTATTCTCTTCAGCCGCCGTGCAATTATTAAAGCTGGTACGTCGCCTCTAAATGATAAGTTTAGGAAAACCTGCTTGCCAGTATCCTCTCTAGTACGAATCTGCCGTGGTCTGATGTTGACATCAATGAAACGCTCTGGGTAGTTGTTCATTAGCAAAATTTTCCTGAGGTAGCCCAGTTCTTCCTCAATCTTGTGTTCAGAGCAGATCTTCCTGATTCTGTTTGCTAGGTTGTTTACTAAGTTTCTTTTGTGGGATTTTGGCACACTGCTGTTGTAGTGAATGTATTGTCCGGTGAAAGTGGATTTTCTATGTATGGCCAGTGTCAAATCTCCGTTTGCTTCTCGAGTGAGTTTGATGTCAAGGAAGGGAAAACTGTCGTCTTTCTCTACCTCGAGAGTGAATTTGATGTTTGGATCGACTCCATTCCTGAAGGGTCTGCTGCTTCTGAGATGAACAACAAGATATCATCTACATACCTTTTGTAGAGTGCGCACTGGTCAATTATACCTTTAAGGCTCGTTTTTTCCAGGTGATACATGTATACATCTGCCAGGAGGGGTGCGATGCAACTTCCCATAGCTACACCATTGATCTGACGGTAGTATATCCCTTCGAATGTAAACTGCACGTTTTTAGTACATGCTAATATGAGGTCTTTGATGTCATTGGTGTCTATAGAGAAGTCAAAAAACTCATTTTTGATGAGGTCACACAAGATCTCCGTTGTCTTATCCAGTGGTATGTTTGTAAATAAGGATGAGACGTCAAGCGAGACCATTTTATTCTGTAGGACGTTCTTCCCCTTCAATTCATTTTCTAGTTCGAAGGAGTCCTTGATAGTGTTAGCGTTTATGATGCTCCGTATTGGTTCAAGTTGTTTGCAGAGAAACTTGGCTGGTTTATGCTGTGGAGCGTTGATCATTGATATAATGGGCCGCATCGAAGGAGCTCCTGAGGCTATCACGGCTTTATGAGTTTTTGGTTTGCCGTACAATCTTGCAGTGTAAAGTTTTGTTCACACACTAGTTTATTTTGTGGAGTGTTGATTATTCACATAATTTAACTTAAAGAAGGACAGCTGCTCGTTCCAAATACTTTGAATAACTTTGATATGCTGCGATATACAATTTACTTCTCAATTAAAATTTTTAATGCATAAAGAATGCCGAAATAAAGTTTACTCATATCTTTATTTCATTCAGGGACATATGTGTTAAACACGAAACTATTCGTCTTTCGTATGTCTATAAGTAAACTAGAAAGTATTGCATAATTTAATCTCTACCAGAAATGAATAAAAAGTAGTTATTGATAGAAGTGGAGAAAGGGACTGGATATATCTGAGTTGACTAGGTGAAAGAATTAACTCAAAAGTAAGACCAGTTGAACGATGGAGATTCTGAAGCTAAATCTGATTTGGAATTTCCGGCGTCGAGAAAGCAACTGTTGAGTAAGTCGGAAGATTAAAATACCCCGAAGTAAGCAAGGGCACCGATGAGAACAACATGGTTGAGAAGAATACACAGTATACCAATGAGAGGAAATTACGTCTACTTTATACGCCTTATCTTTTGGCTTGCTTAGAAACTAAGAATTCTGATTAAATTTAAAAAAAATGAATTTAGATACTCTTTTCAATACTCAAACACCTTTACCATTCCTCTAAAGACATTTAACACCTGTATCAAACACTTCTTCTCCAATAGGCACTCTTTTTCTGGCTTTGCCAGCTAATTATTTTCGAAAGCACTCTCGAGAATGTTGGAGACTAAATGTTTCTAACTATAATTCGTTTCTCTAAAACGGTTTTAACCACATCTCCTTAATTGGAATAGTTACATATTTCTGCAATAATGTTATCATTGATTGAGCAAGTGGCGATAACAATTATTTAAATCAATGTTGCTAGCTGGAGGTAAACACAGATACCGTTATATGAATAATTTACAGTATAGACTAAGCATTTTATAAGATATCCGAGGAAATTCTTCCAGGAGACCGATTTCGTCCTTTTTGAGATTTTGTCAAGTACTGTCCAGAATTTTGCCGCGGAAAGGGCTCAAACTATGGAACATTTACTTCGGAGTCTGATTCAACAAGATGGTACAATGTATAGTCACAAACTTCGATGCAATTGTGCACCTGTTCGAGCCCTGTCCGCACAAATTGTGGACAGTAAATGATGAGTTCCCGATACCTACGAAACCAGGATACCGAATGAATTTCCTGTGCTACATTATATAACGCTTAGTTTGTACTGACAAATTTATATTTAATGTGATTAGTTTTTATCTCAAGCTTGCAACCTTCATTTAAATAATTATACATTTGTTGGAGTGCAATCACTTGAGATGCCTAATATGTAGAATTTACATATCAGAAAGCAATAACAATAAAATTATACTAAAAAGCATGCTCTTTTGCCTTATAAGCCATTCAGTCTATATCGACACTCATGTAATACGATTTGTTTCATTTTGTTTGAATATAACTAGGTACATAAAGAGTTAATGTATGATTAATATATAATTAAATTGTCTCTCATTGACATAGATCTCACAAATTATAATGAAGAAAATGATATTTCTATACGAAACATAAGAATAAGTAGTTATTTCACAATTTTGGTTCGTTATCCGTTTGATATTTGTTGACATGTCAATGAGCATCAAAATGAAACGATATTCATTACTGAAGAAAATTTAAAATTATCATCAGTTATCTTTCTAAATTTAAAAGAAATGTCTTGCGCAACAATGAGTTGCATAATTACTTATCTATGTTTTGCGAATAAGTTTTTGTCCAATATCCACACTTTGACACCGTAGATTTCGTGGCCGTTTTCCAGGCCGCTTTTTCAACGGTAAACTTTTCGCACCAAAAATCTTGACAATTATTAAGTCAAGTATAATGTATTTTTAATATCGTCTTCATCTTAACCGTGGAGGTCAATTGTAAATAATTCATTTATCAGTGGAAGTTTAAAACATTTAGTCTGATATGTGCAAATAGGAATTGGCATAATCTATGTTGTTTTACTTAGATGAACGTACATGTGCAGATTATGATATTTACTTGTTTACTTCACAGTTGTTAAAACATAACACACATATTCATTGTGTACACATATCTAGTTAATTGTCATTAATTGTTATGAGATCACTGCATTTTCACTTAGATGAGCCTACACCTGCGGGTTATATTCAGCTGAATACTTTTCAATGATATGCGCGTACACATACGCATACATGACACAAACTTATCAAGTTAAAAGTCAGTTGTGGTTAAGAGATCTACTAGGAAGTATAAATGAAGCCTTTTAAGCCTAATTCAACAATTAATTCAATCATTGCTAAATTCCTTCAGTCGATTAGCCTACTGTTGACAGCCCTGAAATAAATGATGGTAGAATGTAACATTCTTGATTGCTAGTCAAAAATGTTCGGCCCCTTTCAAAGTTTAAGCATCGTTTACAATCATTTAATCCTTCAATCTGATATTTAGAATCAATACAAATATATATATATATATATATATATATATATATATGTGTGTGTGTGTGTGTGTGTGTGTGTTTATGTGTTGTGGATTGGCCATTGTAAACTAATTATTGTATAAGATAGTAAAGGAAATTCATCCAGATTACCGGGTTTTCCTTATGGGGAACTATTGCTGCAATTTCCAAAATATTTCCGCAGACAGAGCTCAATCGTTTCAGAGTCTGTGACTCTATCCACTGCGCCACCCTCTCAATAAGGACGAAATCGGTTTACCGGATGAATTGCTCTTGCTAACTAAGCAATGCTTAGTTGGTGGCGTGATGCTTCTTCCATATTTATAGATTGAGGGCGGCTAGTTGGAATTTTAGATTGGAAATAATACTAAATTGTCTCAACCTGAAAAGAAACCTTGCTAAAAACGTAAGCTAGTAAATGATTGAAAATTGTGTGTAGTGTACGACAGGGAGGCGTTGAGTTTACAGTCACATACAACGAAGCAAATATTTCCGGGTTTGAGCCCTGTCCGTGGCGAAATTTTGGGCAGTACTTGAAGCATTTACAATGTAGACGAACGCGGTCTGCTCGACGATTTGCCCTTTCTACATTGTACAATGCATATTTTATACTTGAAAAAATAATTTGATTGTTATTTATCTGAAACTCACAACCTTGCTATTACTAGTCAAAAAGGCTAAGAATAAATTATAACCCTTTCTAATCTTAGAAAATTTGGACAGTTTATTGGCTGATTTGAAATTCATATGAAGTGCCCGTTTTGTGACATTTGGTCAATAGTTTCATGGGTTCTTCAGTCCCCTGATTAACGGGAGCTTGTTAAATTTTGGGATACACTCATCAGACGGTTGTGTTTTAAGACTTCTTTTTTCCCTTCTATTAAATGGTTTGTGATCGAAGACTGTGTGATACCATCTGCTCAAGGAATCTGACTGTAGAAGCGTTAGAAACCGCCTTGTTTCTCTTATTATCAGAAAAAGGGCAGATCTTCAATGTACTGGTCTGGAGCTGATTGCTAGAAGTCGATTGAGACAGCTGTTAGAAGCATTATAGAACAACCAGGATTCCGACACTGACACTACCTCAAAGTTGTGATTTTATAATGAAGCCTCGTTTGTCGCTATTGTTTCCTAAATTAACGCAGGAATATTCAATCCACACTCCCAATAAAATCTTATTTTCAGCTCGTAATGTCGTCATTGTCGAATTTTAAGCATTGTGAAGTTTGATGGACGTCATATGATAACAGGTCTATAATTTTTTATTAATTGCCGAAATTGAGGTTTAATTAATCTTGGTTTTATTTGTCTTTCATTTTTATTAGGTATGGCATAAATCTTGTTTCTCTTGTGGAGTGTGTAATATGAAGCTGACGATGAAAAACTATAAAGGATACAATAAAATTCCGTACTGCCAAGCGTAAGTGTCTCTACGTTGTTATTGCTTTAAACTACTTAAAAAAGTTCACGCGTGCTAGTTCGCGAAGAACTAACATATATATATATTCAGTTTGTTCATGCAGGACCAAAACGATATACCAAAGTCAATATAGACGAATTGTGTAATCTCATGTACGCATGCGTTTCAAACCTACTGGTGGCTACTCGGTACGTATTTGGTCAATACATTTGTGACAGTTTGGCGATGCAATCATTTATACGTAAGCGTAGTTAGACAAATGCTAAAGAAAAATCATATAAAGTCACCTGTAATGCGACTCAAAAGCAAAATAGCTTTAAATAATATGTAGCGAGCCTGTGATGGGCACCACCACAATAGCTTTATGGATACTGGGCTTGAAAAGGATTCCAACACAATATTTCACGCCATTGAATACATTTTACAAACATTGAGAAAGGGGAAGCAATTTTGAGAAAATTCTACTCCAGTAAAGCGTTGTTCTGTGGCCTTGATCATCATCATTTAGTTAGTTATCGTAGTTACATTCACGTTAATCAAAGAAACGTATTATAGTCACATATTAAGCTTTACGAAGAAATAATATATATATATATATATATATATATATATATATATATATATATATATATATATATATATATGCCATTTATTAGAAGTGGTGCACCTAATGACAATATGCTTCAAATAGGAAGAGAAAAATTTGTTGAAGTCAGCATGTACAAACAGAGCAATGCCATGTAGGCATATCCTTCGTATTTACTGGTAAGAAACTAGTAAGTTCGAGATACTTGCGTCAGTGAGCTTACATAATTTGGGCTTGCTGGTTTTGGTATGTACTTTTGGATCTAGGTATACGAAATTTTTGCATTCATTCCGGCATGTTGAAGCTATGCTGTTGATGTGTGACATAATATCTATTTATATTTTATATATTTTAATCGTGGTGAATTTTATCAAACCGCGCTTTTTGTATCATCAGTAAATGTAAAATATTTCTTCAAATGGAACGACTGGAATTGAGCTTACAGATTGTTTGTTGTAGAGCAATAATATATGTTCAATTGTGTGTTGGGTGTTTCGCACCTAGTAACAAATGACCAGAAGTATAGATCAAAAACAGAATGAATGGAAAGTATAATCTTATGCGCATGTTCGTTTCGTGCCTACTGGCGACTCCCTGGTAGGAACCGGTAATAAGCCCTATGTCTACTACATAATTTGGTGAGGAATTCGGGAAAATTGGACAGTACAATCGCCTAGGCGAATGTGTAAACTTGCAGGCCAGAGTGTTTAGATTTGCTGGAGTAACATGTGTTAAGTAATAATTAACATTCTAAATCTTGAAATCCATTGTGATGTTACCATGTACTGACTCTGCAACTAAAGTCTTGGTACAATGTGCTTTTTCGGCAATCATGGTGTTGGTATCAGGTACTGACATAACAGCCATAGTGTTGGTACCCTTTACAGGCACGATATTTATATTCTATAATGGGAGTTGGCTTTGAAGTCGCATTGTCTAAGACTTTATATGTAGTTCGCTTCACTACTGCTGGTTTACACTTTCGTATAGGAGATTGTACGGTCCAATTTTTCAACATTAATTTCCAAAATATATAGTGGGTATAGGGCGTAATACCGGCTTCAGTAAGTTCGAAACGAATGTGCACATGATATTATACGTTCCGTTCATGCTGTCACTGGTTTATCCGCCTTGCATAGTGAAATCGGATTAACGACCTCGGCCTTGTCACACTTAAATTAGATTCTTGTTAATAAAGTCTATTTTGCTATTTGAAATATTGCCGAGGATGACGAGCTGCTTGCAGAAACTGACATTAATCAGCGAAGATTAGGCAAATCTATACACGAAAAAGAATAGCATTACCGATGATTGAATCTACTATAGAAACCGAGGAACCTGAATTTCTCGACTAAACAAAATTGGAAACAAAACCGGATTTTCCAATCAAGATAAGTACCTGCGCGAAAGGTTGGCCTCTTTAATATTCTGATGTATAAATGTGTGATCGAAATAAAAGTTTTTCTACGAATCATATGTCACTTATCCATTTCTGCTACTAATGTAACAAATATTTGTTTTTTTTGGTTGTTTCAGGCATTATCCGTCGACAAAGTTTACAACAGTCGTAGATACACCTGAAAATTTGCAGGCTGCCAGAAATTCAGCTAACATTAGTCAGGTTGGCCCCGTATTTGCTATTTTTTAACTATCATTACATTCACAAAATTGTATCAAAATACTTATTTACAACTCCCCAAAGGAGCAGGGTATGTTGATTTAGGATTCTCTTGATATCTTAACACTTGCGGTAATTCTTCCAGGTTTTTATCGACTATAACTGAATGCTGAAAGCGGACTTTGGATTATTGCTATCTATCAGATAACGATTTTCTTTTACATGCCTTTTGCTTCGTATTTGATTTTAAATTAACTCAGACGTGAAGTTCAGATTAATATTCTTCTGTTTGAATTAGATCTTTTCCATTCTATTAGGCGTGACGTGCCTAATATCAATTTCGTCGGCGTGAACAAAAATTATATCCCATCGACGTAAGCAGGTTGTGATTGATAATATTATGCTCCAATTTCACTGTTTAATTATTCAATTAATGTGAGGCAGTTGGACGGCGCAGTCTTTTTGACGCTTGTTAAGAACATCATATGGCTGATTCTGCTGCCTGAAAGTCTTTCTGTTGCGGCGGACTAATCAATAAATTAGTGTTCTTTGTTATTATTTTTTAGGATATAGAACTATTTACGCTTAATTAGGCAGGTGATTTATCTCCAAACATCTGCCCTGTTTGCTAAACAACTTTTGCGTCTGAAAATCTGTCACCATCACGCTTTATCCAGTGGTTATTACAAGTCTATATTTAAATCAAGATTTTTCGCATGGAATTAACGCAATGCCCTTTTTAACCAGTCACAAAACTAAATAAAACCACCATCGGTCACAGATACAGATGCGTCCTTCGTACCCTTGAGAGCTCGAAAGTAAACAATCTAGTAGAGATTAAACCGCAAGGCTCTCAACTCTTTTGGTTTGGCAAATTGGTGACTGCATCACTTCTGCGCAATAACTGCCATCCCTTTTATGCAGCTTCGCCACATTCCTTCACGCTATTCAATTGGACATGAATTGATTCTGTGTGGCATGTAATGTTTCTTAATAAAAAACCATTCGGTTTTGGAATAAGCACATATCGCATCTTATTAAACCAGTCGCACAAAATCGACTTGCATGTGTATATTTATATTTTGTCGGTTTAACCCAAACATTGCATTAGGTAGGAAAGGAGATTCAACCTGTAAATCGGTGTTGTCCGTATTCAGAACTCTTCAAGTACTATACAGTATTTGCTGCGAATGGGACTCCAGCTGAGACAAGTTTTCTTTGAAGTCTGGGACTCTTTCCACCATGCTACCCGTGCTCATACTATGCGCAATTTTAAGTCATATATCAATTTACGTTTCTGGTTAACCTATCCTTCATGGGGAAACTATTTTGAATTTCTTAAGGCCTGCCGTTTTATTTAGCCACTCTGGACTATCATTATACAACAGACACATTGACACTTTGGGATGTTATTTTTATATGAATTTTCACGACACGACTTTGTTTATGTATTTTTTGTCAGGATAAACTAATCATTGCATTAGATGACAAAGAAAATTCATACGGTAGACCGATTTCGTTCTTCTTGGCGCACGGATAGAGTCTCATACTCTGCATTTTCCATCTGAAATTTTGGACACTTATTTCCGAGTATCTTTCGCAAATATCTGCTTTTCACTTCAAACATAACCAATTAATAGAACAAGTAAAACTTCCGTTTAAAACTGCTACATTTGTACTTTCTTGCAAATCGTATAGTAATTGCTGACATTTCGCAATATTAGCGTGTGCTATGTGTTTCAGTGGCGTGAGTCTATAAGCGTGAGGCATTCAGCTAAATATAATTAAGAAAACAATCTACCAAGAAAAAGTGAATAATAATAATAGTGGTAATAATAATACTACTAATAATGTTATTAATAATAATAATAACGATAAAAGTAATAATATGAATAATAATAATAGTAATAATAATATTGACTATGATAAAATAATAATAATAACAGTAGCATTATTAATAATCAATAAATTTAAAAAAGTTCTTGCTATTAATAAAAAATAATAATAATAATAATAAATAAAAAATATTAATAATTTATAAAAATAATTCATTATAATATTAACAATAAATGGTATTGATAATAATAATATATCAATAACAATAATAGTTGAATTAATAATGTAACATTAAAAACACCAACAGCAATAATAATAGTAATTATGATAATAATAATAATAATAATAATAATAATAATAATAATAATAATAATGTAGATAAAGGTGATATTTAAAAAAGTTCACTGGTAATCTGTACTCAAAATTAGGGACCTTTGTTAATAGACACAGTTAGGTAACAAGAAGTAAAGGGTGAAATTGTGAAATCTTTTGCTAGAGCTAATTTCTGATTCTAAATAGTGCAATCTTCGCATCCTACTAATATTAAGTGCTGTGTTCAATTAAAACCTAGCAGTGTGTCCGTTGCTAAAAAATTTATAATGACATCTCTCGTTTTAATTCAAATAGATTTTGTAATCTATTTTGTTGGTCTATTTACGAATGCATATCGATATGCGACAACAACCATCTCAATTAACTGCATGTCCAGTCTCTACTGCATGACGTATAAGATCAGATTTTCATTTATTGTAATCTGATTCTAAAATTAAGTTTATTATTTTTAGGAAATCTTGATAATTTACTGTCGTATGAATTACTACAGGTTTATTTTTGTTTTACTTTGCCTCCTCCCAAATCACTGATGCCACCATTAATTTGACGACCTCAAACGTTAAGAAAATACTAAATTAGTTTGACGCATCATTATTTACATTATATCACTGTAGGTCCCCTTTGATGAAGTCACACGTGCATGCACATATATTTAACTGTATTCTTCAGTTATTGACATACGCACACACGCGTAAAGGACAAATTTATCTATTGAAACATCAGTAATTGTTATATCACCTAATCATAAATATAAATAATGTCGTTTAAAAGAAATTAAACAATATTTGATTGCGCGGGCGGTGGTAATAATTCTTTAAACCAAGTTTGCGAGCTTGAAGTAAACATTAATCCCATTGTATTTAACCAGTCCGCTGACGTTAGTTTTGTTATGTTTTTCGACGACTGGTTAAATACAATGGGGTTGGTGTTTAAATGAAATGTTTCAATTTTTATCATTTGTCTATATTTAGTATGATAGACAGACTTTTTTGAATGATATTCAGAAAGGATTGCTCAAAAATACAGATGACAAAAATTGAAAATAATTATAAAATAATCTCGTGCAACATCACAAGAATAAGGTATTTGTGTATCGTACCTTCGCACCACATATTAGTCCCTTTGCACAATTTATTGGATCTGCCTGACGTAAACCGCCACGACGCAACATGAGTCTGTGTAAAATTAAAAATTGTATTTAAACAATAATTGATTGCGCGGAAGGTGATAATAATTCTTTAAATCAAGGTTGCGAGCTTGAAGTAAACACCAATCCCATTGTTTCTAACCAGTCGTTGAACAACATGACAAAACTACCGCCAGTCATAACGCACTGACGTGTTTCGATCTTCCATGATCATCATCAGAGTACGACGGCAAACTGACTAGCGAGGATCGAACCGCATTGCATATATTTGGAAAGCAAAATTAGATATGCCGCTATCACATCTAGTAGTCTTGTATACATTGTAAGTGACTGGAAATGTCGGATGCACAATTTCTATGCAGTCACGAACATTCGCTGTTTGTAGCTTTCGTCACACACATTTATATAGACAATAATTGATTGCGCTGGCGGTAATAACAATTATTTAAATCAAGTTTGCGAGCTTGAAGTAAACAACAATTCCATTGTATTGAACCAGTCGTCGAACAACATAGCAAAACTACCGCCAGTCGCAACGCACTGATGCGTTTCGACCTTCCATGATCATCATCAGAGTACGACGACAAACTGACTAGCGAGGATCAAACCGCATTGCATATATATGGAAAGAAAAATTAGATATGCGGCTCTCATCTCTATTAGTCTTGCATAAATTGTACATGACTGGAAATGTGGGCTACACAATTTTTATTCAATATTGAGTTTATACTGATAACTTTGTCTGTCATATATTGTCAGATCGGAGGTGGCTGGTTGGCTCAATTAGTTTGTAAGAGGCTAACACGAAGTTCCGGACAAAGCAACTTTTTAATAAAAATAAGTTTTGCATAAAGTACATGGCTCCCGTGGCCCTATGGATGAATTTAATGACTTTTTATCAAATGATCCAGATTTCTACTCTTTACCGCAGCATTTCTGACTACTGTTGAAAGGTGCCCAAGAAAAATAAAACCATTAATTTAAATAATTTATCTTTCTGAAGATACCAAATGCAATTCATCATCTAAATGGGTATTCGATAAAGGAATCATTTGGTTTAAGATTTTACAACATATTCTATATCATCGAAGCTATTCATGAGAACATATGTATATATTCCGAGATTTTAAATAAATTAAAAATTTTGAAATATATTAGAAAGTAACAGATGTGTTTCAATATGCGATTCACCCAGTAATTGCGAACATATTCAAATTGAAGGCGATGACACATCATACGGCTTTACGATATTCATTTCAGGATAGACATAGACTATATGTGATTGGTTAGGACAAATTTACAATAATGATTAGGTGAACTAAAATATCAAAAACAAATCCAGAATATTGGGTGTATAATACCGGTAGAAATGAAATTTATTATTTCGTACGGCAGGGAGGTTCCATGATTAAAGAGCGAGATTCCAAAACAACGTGCCCAGGATCGAGCCCTGTCCGCGGTAAATTTTGGACAGTACGTGATGAGTTTTCAATAAAGACCAAAATCGGTCTGCTGGATGAATTGCCTTTTCTACACTACACAATGCTTAGTTTATACTGACAAATGTATGCACATAATGTGTCAGGTCTTTATATCAAGATCGCAATCTTGATTAATGTAATAGCCAATATGAGTTTGGTTATGTACATTTTTGATTGGATGAACTAAAATATCACTAGCAAATCCAGAATGTTGACTGTATAATACTGGTGAAAATGATATTTATTAATAGATATTCCATCGGTTACGGTTTTTCTTTCTCATATATATATATATATATATATATATATATATATATATATATATATATATATATATTTGACAGTATAATAAAAGAATTGCATAAGTTAACAAAAGCGATTCGTCTGGTAGATCGGTTTCTTCCCTATTTGGAATTAGTCTCGCACTATCCAGAATTGGCTGTAGAAAAAGCTCGAACTGAGGTACATTTGCTTCGGAATCTGACTATCCTATCTCATTCTACATGCAATGTTCCATCATGTACTAAGTAGTGTTTTTGGCTAGCCTTTCCTTCAGGTGAAGCCTGCATGCCATCCCCTTCGTAATATGTACCCCGGTTTGAGCGCTATTAGTGGAAAAACTATGAACATTACCGATAAGGACGTAGCCTGTCTACAGGACGAATTATATTTTGTTTTTTGCGCACAGATAAATTTATTTTCAATTTTGTATAGTTATGGAGCACCAAGTATCAAGTTAGTTCAATTAGATATGTAAATATATGCCAAAGTCAGCATGAACGAAAGGTATAATTATATGTTCGTTTCGTGCTTACTGGCGACCCTCAATAAGAGCCATTACTACGCTTTATACCCGCTATATATTTGATCAAGAAATGTGGGGCAGGCGGAAAATACAAACAGTAATGGATTTATATCAATGCCGCGTTTTGCGTACGCGGGTAATAGCTGTACACGGGCAGTTACACAAAGATCCGATTGATAGCAATTTCCAATTTTGTTTTGTCTATGATCGGGTTGAGTTTTGGTTGGTCCCAATGGAAATGCTGTCCTATCACATCTTTGTTTACTGGCGACGTTTCGGTGCCTACTTTCCAGCACCATCCTCAGGCAACACAACACAGTACAAACTTCACAATAGCAGATTTAAGCAAATGTGGTAACCTCGTTCCAAAACCATTCTATTTATATATAATTGACTCAACACTATTTTTAATCAATGAATTTGTCTCAGTAACTAAACTCAATATATAACTATTTATAATTAGCAGACCAATCATTACCTCACCTATACATCATCTCATCTCGTATGCAGAATATTGTAGGGGAGAGAGACAGTATCGAACCTTTTTTTATTTGTTATAACTGTATTGCTACTATGTCACGGTAATCAAAATTTAAAAATGATAAAACTAAAACCTTGACTATCATATACTGTATTTTATTTAAAGCCGGGAACTCTAATGTATACAATGGTGTGTGAGGTATTGCGCACATAGCAACAAATTAGTTCAAATATGGAGCAGCAAGTTACGTAGATGGATGGAGAGTGAATGTCATAGCGACGCTTAGGTGAACGATTAAAGAGAGAAAGATAGAGATAGTATGGACAACTAACGTTTTTCAAAAAACTAATCGTAAGCACAATGCGAAGTTAATCAACTATTAGAAATAATTGCATAAGAATATTTGCTCATATGACTAAAATATTTCATTATATCTATATACATATATATCTAAATATAATATCGTAACACCTTTATATATATATATATATATATATGTATATATATATTTAGAAGAAGGACCATTGTTAATTGTTAAACATGAATATTTTCTATTCTTACTATATATTTATTACGTTAGTCACACCTTATATCAATATATAAAATACATGTCAATATGTATAAAAACATATATATGAATATAAGCAACAGTATGAGACCAACATCCCTAATTCATAATATATATATATATATATATATATAAATTAATAATAAAAATTTATTAGGTTATGCACACCTTATATTAATATATAAAATACATATCAATATGTATAAAAACATATATATTATATATATATATATATATATATATATATATATATATATAAGCAACAGTGTGGGTCCAATATCTTTAATCATATATATATATACGTTTGCATATTTCTAATAAATTATTATTTTTCTCTTTTCTTGCTGTTTTTTGACCAATTAATCAAATTGTATATTTATTTATTCATACCTTATATAAATATATAAAATACATATAAATATGTATAAAAACATATATATAAATATAAGCAACAGTGTGAGTTAAATGTCTTAAATAAATATATAATTTTAATGGTAATGTATAAAATGATTAATGTCCGTATATATATATATATATAATGTATATAGAATAAACCTATCTATCTACCGATAGGCCTATCTATATATCCGTCTATCTATCACATTTTGAGTTCCTCTTAAAAGGATACTTGATAGCTGTTAACCATGAATATCTTCTCTAGGACTAACGTATTATTCATTTATTAAGATATTCCCACCTTACATAAATATATAAAATATAAGCAACAGTGTGAGTCAAATGTCTCTTATCTAATGTCCTATCTACTAACCCTTGCTAAATCTGTATACCCTCTTCTGGAACATTTTTTATTGAGAAAGATAAGTATATAGGAATTGATATTGGTACAGTTCATTGGCAATCAGTATTCTATAAGCGAGGTTTTTTACTTAGGTTCCCACTTAATTCAGGTTCTGCAGCCTCACGTTTTCTGACCATAGAAAATGCTTCATTAAATATTGGGCCCAATGATTTTTCTACCGATGTTACATTCATTACACCTTTTCCTGATTTTATTTCAATTGACTCTCTAATTAGTCTAGTTAATCTGTTGCGGTTGCATAACGCGATGCGTTTACATCCCTCCCAGTCTATTTCATGACCCGTTTCCTTCGAATGCCTAGCTAGGTCTGATTTTTGAATGTGTCCATATTTGCAGGCTGTCTTGTGTTCACCTCTACGAACCTTTATAGGTCGCATGGTTTCGCCTATATACCTGAGATTACATTCTTTGCAAGGTATCGCATATACTCCTGATGTTTCGAGGGGTTCTACTCTTTCTTTTTGGTTAGGTAGTTTATTGCCTATAGTAAGCGATTGTCTTAAAACTGTTTGTATTTAGCTGCTATTATTCTAATTTTCCTGCTCAATTTAGAATCAGGTAATACCATAATTTTGTGCTTATCCGGTTCTGTTTCCTTCTTTACTTTGTTTATTATATTATTATTAAATCTCTGTAACATCTCATCTAATAATCTATCTATTATACTTGACGGATAGCCATTTAGTTCGAATATTTCTTTTAATCTCCTCATTTCCTTATCTCTATTTTCTATATCCACTATTCTAAGACTCCTTAATATCATGGATTTAAGAATGCCTATTTTCATTCCATATGGGTGATTTGATAAGAAATTAAGAAGTAGTCCTGAATAAGTCTCTTTTCTAAAAATATCTCTTTCCAATCTGGAACCATTCCGTTTTATTTTCACATCCAAAAAGGGTAATTCATCATTATTCTCTTTTTCCAATGTAAACTTTAATTCACCTAATTGGTTGGCTAATTCAAAGAATTTATTTAACTCATCACCATGATTCCAAATTATAAACATATCATCCAGGAATCTTACATACAAGTTTGGCTTGAGAGGAGATTTTAACAACAGATTTTTTTCAAAATAGTTCATAAAAATATTAGCAACCGGGACTGATAGTGGTTGTCCCATAGGGACACCTTTAACTTGTTTATAAAATTCATTTCTGAACTTAAAGTAGGTGGAGGACATACAAATATTTAAGATTTCCATAATACTACCTAACATAATTTTACTACATTCTATTATCTATGGGAAAAAAGATGTGATAGAACAGCATTTCCATTGGGACCACCCAAAACTCAACCTGATCATAGACAAAACAAAATTGGAAATTGCTATCAATCGGATCTTTGTGTAACTGCCCGTGTACAGCTATTACCCGCGTACGCAAAACGCGGCATTGATAAAAATGAAGCTTACACTCCGCAAAACCATTTCAAAAAATACTTCAGTAATGGATTTAACATCATATAAAGCTTTCGAAATGCGACTCCTAAACAAACGCGCTACATATAATGTATACCGAGCATTTTCTTAATGATCTGCCTTTGCTACATTAGGCACCGATTAGTTTACACTGTATCATATATATATATATATATATATATATATATATATATATATATATGTATATATATATATTTATTTATATATATACGTATTTAACAATAATTAATTGCGCGGGTGGTGGTCACAATGCTTTAAATCAAGTTTGCGAGCTTGAAGTAAACACCAACCCCATTGTATTTAACCAGTCTACGAACAACATAACAAAACTACCGCCAGCTGCAACGCACTGACGCGTTTCGACCTTCCATGATCATCATCAGAGTACGACGGCAAACTGACTATCGAGGATCAAACCGCATTGAATATATATGGAAATCAAATTTAGATATGCGGCTCTCACCTCTAGCAGTCTCGCATACATTGAACTTGACTGGAAATGTCGGCTGCACAATTTCTATGCAGTCACGAACATTAACTGTTTGCAGCTTCCGCCACATATTCATATATAGGCAATACAATTTAACAAGAATTGATTGCGCGGGTGGTGGTAAAAATTATTTAAATCAAGTTTGCGAGCTTGAAGTAAACACCAATCCCACTGTATTTAACCAGTCGTTGAACAACATAACAAAACTACCGCCAGCTGCAACGCACTGACGCGTTTCGACCTTCCATGATCATCATCAGAGTACGACGGCAAACTGACTATCGAGTATCAAACCGCATTGAATATATATGGAAATCAAATTTAGATATGCGGCTCTCACCTCTAGCAGTCTCGCATACATTGAACTTGACTGGAAATGTCGGCTGCACAATTTCTATGCAGTCACGAATATTAACTGTTTGTAGCTATCGCCACATATACATATATAGGCAATACAATTTAACAAGAATTGTTTGCGCGGGTGGTGGTAACAATTCTTTAAATCAACTTTGCGAACTTGAAGTAAACACCAATCCCATTGTATTTAACCAGTCGTCGAACAACATAACAAAACTACCGCCAGCCGCAACGCACTGACGCGTTTTGATCTTCCTTGATCATCATCAGAGTACGACGGCAAACTGACTATATACGTATGTTTGTATAGGGTATGATTATAGCCAGTCGAATTCATTATCTCTATACATGCTCCTTATTTGGTTTCATAAGTTTGATTTTTTCGTTTCGCTTTAGCTCACTTAATCACGCTAGATGCTTTATAGTAACCAGTATATATATGGTTTTACAGTGACTTATAACATGGTATATTATGAAGTCTTTGATTTTTTTCTTCATTTTCAGGCGCGCTATACAGCTGAAAGGAACAAAAATGGTAAGTAGTAATGTGCACAGTTTACGATAGGCCATGGTAACAATTGTGATGGCCCATTTCCTGACAATTTGCTTTTTGTGTCTATTGATTTACTTCTTTGAAATACTTGCGCCTACTTTGTCGTAGGCAAGTACAACGTAGTTTTATAGATTATACTTTTTATGTAGGAACTGTTTTCCTATATTCATCCAAATAGTTTTTCTTGTCCTTGGGATGGACTGTATATTTGGATAAGTCTTTCCGAAGGTCTTCGTCACGATTCTATTCCTTATTCTTATCCATATAAGAAAAAAAACTATTATAGCGAGATTGGAATAGCGGCTGTTCTCAAGTTTGAAACTGAATCTTTTTCCAAAATAAAGTCGTAGTACCACATACAGGCTAGTTATATACTATATAGTGTAAGTTGGCTTTAAAGTCGCTTTGCCAACGACTTCATGTAAAGCTGTCTCTACTACTGCTTTAATACACATACGTACAGGAGATTGCATCTTCCAAAGTTCCCACCTATCCTGACTAAATATATAGTGGATTTGGGTCCTGGTGCCGACTCCTACTGATGATATGTCTGTAAGTAGGAAGCACATGTGTGCATGAATTTGGCATATCTTTTTAGTTCCATTTGAACTTATTTGTTTATTGGTACGCGATACCTAATACACAATTGCATATATATATATATATATATATATATATATATATATATATATATATATTAGTTCTCCGCGGTCAAGTATACATAAATAATTGAATAGCTGTCTTAAAGTTATTCCAACTGGAACAATCCAACGCTAAAATCTTTTTTTAAATGCAAAATTCTTCCATGATATCATTGATGGTAATTTTTAATTATCTTATTTTAATCACTGATTATTGTAATGGTTTATTATTAATTATTCAAAATGTTTGTTAGTACATTTTACTGTTTATCTGTCTATTATGTCCTGATCCTCCTAATTCTCGTAAAATGTGTGCACTAATATCTTTATCTGCATAGAAATAACATATTTGTCGCGTAGTCTCGTTTTACTTCATACCTAGTTTAATGGTGACGTGGTACTTAAATTATTTCTATTATATTCAATCTAATTAGAATTTCAAATACCTTTTTTATACTTGAATAATTCTTTTTCCGGTTGTGGGCGGACGGCAACCAGAGAATAAATGTGAGACGGTAAACTGACTCAATATTCACCTAAATACAACGGTGCTATTTTTTGAAGAATTATGTCATGAAACAAGTACAGTTTCATTCCTTCAAACAAGAAATTTCCTTCACTACGTTGAAGTTCTTTATCCATCTTCCCTTAAATGTGTATTTCCATAAAGACCAAATCCTGTGCGAGCGCAGTTCCGCTTATTCTTTAATCATTAATCAAGTTTCTGCGCAAGTTCCTCCATAGTTGCCACCGTTGAGATATCAGTAGGTATTTTGAACAAAATATATTGCTTTTTACTTGAAGGAACTTAGAATAACGATCACAATTGAGCGTACGTTTAAATAGAATACTGCATACAGTTCTCAAAATCTTTAACTATGATTGGTTACTACAATACATTTTTCATTTCTTGATAGCTCAATTCCTATTGGCTTTTACAAATTTGCTCTATGGAATAAATGCCGCGCTATTTTATATTTTGGTTACATCTAATGTTTAAATCATAAATAAAGCATAAAAATCTATCTTTTATCACTTCCTAAATAGGAAAGACGCTGTGGTCTATCTGTACTACTACTACAACTTTAATTGCTTTTTAATTTATTTATTAACTCCAAGCCCAATGAAAAATTATGCGTAAAAAAGTTTTTTCATTTTGGACATTCTGGCTTGATACATATTTTGGGCGTGCTTGTTATCTGCATTGTTATTCTTTCTATTTAAACAAAATTAATTCATGTTCTATTATCGCAGTATATCAGTTGATTTGATGCAGCGAAGGCTTTACTGTATAGTTTTTTAAACTCATTTTGTAGAACAAATGTTTTTTTGATATTTTAAGACTTATGAACTAATAGACTTTTAAATTAATTCATAAAGTATAATTATATTGCACTGATTAAAGAGAGCCGTCAGTGGTATTTCTTACTAATCGCATAATAATTGACTAATATAATTATTAGTAATATTCTATTTACACTTCATACTATTGATACTTGTTTTCACATAAGGAGCTTCTAGGTTTGTGTATATCGTTTTCTAACCTTATTTCAGCAGTCATTAACACATTCTTCTTTCGATTAAAGGCCTTTTATCACTAATACTTTCAGATATAAGTATTTAAGCCTGACAGCAGTTCTGTTATTTTTTCAATTTATTAGTATAGATTTTTCATTAATCGGAAATGCTAGCCGAACAAACAAACGTTAGGAAAAAATTATGCGAGCTTGAGATGAACAATAATCCAATTGTCTACAGCCAATCGCACAACATAGCCAAACTACCGTCAGTCACACGTACTGACGTTTTTCCACCTTAATCATCAGAGCACGTTGGAAAACTGAATAACGAAGATTAAACCGCACTGCATATATAAGGTATTAAAAACCGGTAATTATTAATTATCACATCTAACGACATTGTATGTTTGACATTTCGTTTTGAATTTTGCCAAAGCTCTATTACCGAGGAAAGATTGAAGATAAACATTTATTATTTTGTAGAGGCGCTGTTGCTTAATCGTTTCTGCTGATTTACTGGAAAACATATAACATATAAATTAGTTTAGTCTGAATAAAGTTAAAGGTCTACAAATAATAGTTCCCAAATTAAATTATTACGGATTGTTCAAATGAAAGATACGTAACAGAACCTAGCGTAACATGAGGCTTGGGCAAATCATCGTTGTTTGCACAGTTAATGACAACGTCTACTTCTGGCAATAGTCTTCAAATATGAACACACGTTGGCAGGCCTCGCCTTAATTATAATTTTCAATGCTTTTAGCCTCATCTTCACATAAATCTTTGCTTTATTATGCTATCACCTGCTTAAATCGGTAGATTTATTTTTTTCACTAATGTTTCCTTACTACACGCTGATGTGAACAATAAAGTTTTGATACATTTACCGTTCTAAAAATCCGTGGTTTCTTATTTTTGATGTGGACTAAAGATGTACTGACTTCAGGGTAAAAAGAAGACTGCTGTTGACAAAACGTCAGCAACTGAAGATTTTAGCCGCGTAAATGTATATTTCAGAAGAATATTTTAATTAAATTGCATTTATGCTACGCTTGCGGACATATTGCACCAGGCGCATAGCAGTGCAAAGATACCGTCATTAGCTTGGTCTAGCCAATTGTGGTACAGAGGTGTTAGTTTCACTATACGACAACCATCAGACTAACTGAAATTTAGATCACCAAATCAATACAATTAAATGCTGTTACATATTTAATTTAATAATGCTGTGATTACCGCGAAACTTGATAAATGATATCGATCAAGGCCAGAGTGTATAGATTTGCTTGGGTAACAAGTGTCAACTGGTAGTATGTGTCAGGCTAAACATTTTATTCTTACCATGTAACATGGCATAACTAAGAGTGATTTCAATGGTTGGTGCGCAGGGCAAAGTAATACAAATACACCAATTGTAAAATTAAGTCAGGTTGCATTATCTAAACTTTGGCTTGTAAGTAAAAATCCTAATCAAGAAATTATTTTATAATAAAAGAGCGTCAGATAAGAAGTTACCTACCAC
>JAQBSW010006674.1:0-46672 GCA_029291075.1 Eudiplozoon nipponicum | reverse complement strand
CAATTATTAAAAAGGGAGTTAACCAGAAACAGACGTACTATGGGCCAGAAAAGAAAACCGTCTAACTAAACATCCCATTTAAGGAGGATGCAGTTTCCCGAATAGCAAAATAGAAAGTTGAAGCAACATTGACACGCACATTTAATGCAGCCAAACTACGAGTGTTATTTAGGGTAACACACTTGCCTTTACCAGCAATCAAAGAGAAACAGCCGTTAATGTCGATATCAAATATTATTTACCAATATACATGCGCAAGTTGTCGATCAACTTACGTAGGCCGATCGACCAGACGGTTAATTACTCGAATGAGAGAACATTGCAACTTGAACGCCTGTTTTAAATCAAATGGTGAATACACGTCTGCTATTGCGCAACACATCATCGAAACAACGCACGTATGTTCTCCAGACGTAGCATTCAAAGTAATTACTAAATGCAGAAACAAAGGGAGCTAGCCACATACGAAGCCTTATGGATAAACAAATTGCAGCCGGATTTATGTAAGCAGAAGAAGCACGTACAAGCATTGAGTTTGAACTGGATGTGACGCACGCAATTTGATTGGTTTCTATTTTTCACACTCGCTTTGTTCACGTATTTCTATCTTGTTTTGCTTTCCAATTTATATATAAAGATATGTTCATGAGTAGATATTTGAGAAGACCATGCGAAAGAAAATTTTCTTATATCTGATAAAATTTCTTTTTGTTTTTGCACATAAAAAGGGTACAATGAATATATATATATATATATATATATATATATATATATATATATATATATATATATATATATATAGACAAATATATAAGGTAAAAGCATATATAATTTTTGCTTTATATTATGTATATATACATATATATATATATATATACATATATATATATATATATACTCTATATATATATATATATCTTTTATATATATGTCACTATATTTATTTGTCTGTTCGTATGTATGAAAGTCAGTTTCTCTAAGGTTATGTCATTATTTATGAAAGATTTTGGAGCATTCGTATTTTTTCAGATACATAAATATATCACATTTTGCTAGGATGTTTTGTAGGTATGTAATATGGGACAATATATATATATATATATATATATATATATATATATATATATATATATATATATATATATATTCACAGATACTTCCACACGCATGTACAGGTTTTGCATGTCTATACACACATTATGTATGTGTGTTTGGATAGATGTGTTTATGTAGTTATATATTTATTTTAAAATATATATATATATATATATATATATATATATATATATATATATATATATATATATATATATACATATATATATATATATATTTACATATATATAGATAGGATTAAAGATATTGGACCCACACTGTTGCTTATAAGTATATATATATATATATATATATATATATATATATATATATATATATATATAATATCCATGCCTTTTTAATTTAATACAGTATATTTATAATTAGGAATACAGAACACATTAATAACAAAGTGGATAAAGGCCATTTATATCGTGAATACTAACCATCTCTTATACAATCATACATATTTATACATTTTGGGTTTTCAATTGATTACGCTAGTGGTAACAAATCTGACTGGTTTTTACTGCTGTTTCTTGTTTTGGCTAGTTGGTGAGTGTGCATGCGTTTGTGTTTTTGTGTATGCGTGTTTGCATGTAAAGGTCATACTCGCAGTATTGCAAAGTGATGTCTGAGATCTGGTCATTATTGTTTTGATAGCTTGAGAATTAACCATTTGTGCACATTGTTCACTGTTACATATACAAGTGCTATTTTTCCCTGTATAGTTGATCGTTTCACCTTGTTGCGCAAAGTTGTCGTTTTCACATGGTAACAGCGCCAGTGTGGATTGCAGTGTTAAACGCTCACATTGTTGCCAATCCGATTGTATGTTTGTTGATTCTAGTCGAGGGCCTGTTTGTTCTGGGCTGGATACTAGTAGATTGTTGTTGAATTTTGTTATTCTTGGCCAGTCGATAAGAATATCATGTTGATGAAACTTTTGAATATTAAGGTCAGGTGCTTGTTGTCTTATGTAAAGGGCTTCGTAGATAAATAATAATTTTTCTGATTTTGCTTTATTTAGAATTGTGAAATTGGTCGAATTGACAGGGTGCCCCGTTGCCAGTATATGATCGGAAATAGCTGATTTTCCTGACGGTGCCAAGCCTTTGTTAATCAATTTCTGTGGCAAATGTTGCTGGATTCTGCTTATCTATTGCTTTTTCGTACGTCCGATATATGTGCTACCGCACATACATGAGAATTTGTAGACTATGGATGATTTGGAGAGAATTGACAATTGATCTTTGGCATCCAACCTAATGATTCTCTGTGTACTAAATATCATATTAACTTTAACAATGGGAAAGTTGTCCTTAGTTATTCTATTCAGCCGTCGTGCAATTATTGAGGCTGGTACGTCGCCTCTAAATGGTAAGTTTATGAAAACCTGCTTGACGGTATCCTCTCTAGTACGAATCTGCCGTGGTCTGATGTTGACATCAATGAAACGCTCTGGGTAGTTGTTCATTAGCAAAATTTTCCTGAGGTAGCCCAGTTCTTCCTCAATCTTGTGTTCAGAGCAGATATTCCTGATTCTGTTTGCTAAGTTGTTTACTAAGTTTCTTTTGTGGGATTTTGGCACACTACTGTTGTAATGAATGTATTGTCCGGTGAAAGTAGATTTTCTATGTATAGCCAGTGTCAAATCTCCGTTTGCTTCTCGAGTGAGTTTGATGTCAAGGAATGGGAAACTGTCGTCTTTCTATACTTCGAGAGTGAATTTGATGTCTGGATCGACTCCATTTGCTTGTTTGAGGATTTCGGAAGGGTCTGCTGCTTCTGAGATGAACAACAAGATATCATCTACATACCTTTCGTAGAGTGCGCACTGGTCAATTATACCTTTTAGGCTCATTTTTTCCAGGTGATACATGTATACATCTGCCAGGAGGGGTGCGATGCAACTTCCCATAGCTACACCATTGATCTGACGGTATTATATCCCTTCGAAAGTAAATTGCACGTTTTTAGTACATGCTAATATGAGGTCTTTGATGTCATTGGTGTCTATAGGGAAGTAAAAAAACTCATTTTTGATGAGGTCACACAAGATCTCCGTTGTCTTATCCAGTGGTACGTTTGTAAATAAGGATGAGACGTCAAGCGAGACCATTTTATTCTGTAGGATGTTCTTCCCCTTCAATTCATTTACTAGTTCCAAGGAGTCCTGGATAGTGTTTGCGTTTATGATGCTCCGTATTGGTTCAAGTAGTTTGCAGAGAAACTTGGCTGGTTTATGTTGTGGAGCGTTGATCATTGACATAATGGACCGCATCGAGGGAGCTCCTGAGGCTGTCACGGCTTTATGAGTTTTTGGTTTGCCGTACAATCTTGCGATGTATGTTCCGATTGGTTTTGCTTTTTGGATGTCTTCTGTGAGTTTTGATCTAATCTCTGAGTCAGCCATCGATGTTAGAACGTGTTTTGCCATCTTTTTCAAAATTACATTAATTCTTGATTCGATGTTCGTTGAACCATCTTTCTTTTTGATGTCATGCTTAAATTTAGATTGATCATTTATTATATCGTTCAATGGACTTCCTATAAGCGTCGGCTTCAAGTATAACAATTCCTGATCCTTTGTCGGGTGTGGCAAGTCGTATGGATTTGTCTGATTGGAGTTTTCTGAGTTCGTCTATGTGCTGTTTTGTGATGATTTGGCTGCCTTTGAATTCCTTCTTGTATTGTTCTAGTGCGCTTACTATCTCAGCTTTCAGTCCTTGTCCATTGAATGCATGTGGGGCGGTGTCTTTCGTTAAGTCATTGTAGAAATTTTCCGTTCCAGCCTGAATGTCAATAATGTCACGTTCACTTAGGTTTTTCTTGACTACGCAGAATTTTGCTCCTAAGGAGAGTAATTCTTTCTGGTGTTTTGACAAGATCACTTTTGAATAATTGTGAATAAAAGCGTCTGGGTTCGTAGGAAATTTTGATTGCGTAGGAAATTTGTCCAGGTCTCTCGTGAGGTCCTTGGTTTCTTTGTCCGCTGTTATTTTCATCAGTGTTTCTATCTTCTTTGTGAAAGCGGTGTATTCGCCGTCGTTCAGTCTTGCAATTTGAGAAACCAATTGATTGAATGATGCTCTCAGCATCTTGCAGTTTTGATTGGTTGTCCTCGATACCATTGAGCAATAAGCGACTTATAAGTTTATTAGTCGGTTTTTGGTTATTTCTTCTGCACTGCTTGAGGAATTGTTTTGGCACAACATCTGATTCTAAACACGATTTGAAGAACTTAATTCTTTCTAGAAGTTTGGCACACGTACAGTTGGCTGCAATATAAGAAATAACCAAAAAACCGACGAATATACTTATAAGTCGCTTATTGCTCAATGGTATCGAGGACAACCAATCAAAACTGCAAGATGCTGAGAGAATGATTCAATCACTGGGTTGTCAATTTGCAAGACTGAACGACGGCGAATACACCGCTTTCACAAAGAAGATAGAAACGCTGATGAAAATAACAGCGGACAAAGAAACCAAGGACCTCACGAGGGACCTGTATTTCTAACTATAAATATACGGTGTTAAATTAAAAAGGCATGGATATTATAAATATATATATATAAATATATATATATATATATATATATATATATATATATATATATATATAACAACTAGACGTGAGAGCTTTCGCATATTTAGTTTTGCTTTCCATATATATACCTAGCGATTTAATGCTCGCTAATTAGTTTGCCGTTGTACTCTGATGATAATCGTGGAAGGCAGAAACGCGTTAATACATGTGACAGAATGAAGTTTCTATAGTGTATTTGACTAGTTTAATACAATGGTATTGGTGTTTATTTAAAGCTCGCAACCTCGATTCAAATAGATAAGCACACAAATTTTTTCAAATGCAAAATTGTCACTTATTCAGATTTTTTATATGTTATAAAATATATTGTTTTTTTGTGGAGAAATAATGAATATGCAATCGGGTATTAGGTGTTGCGTACAATTTAACAATGTAGATCAAATAGGGCCCGAGGCCTATGATACAATCAACATGAATAAAGGATACATTCTTATGAACACATGCGTTTCGTGCTTACAGGCGACTTGTTAATATGAACCGAAACTACGCCCTTTTACCACTATACATTGGATCAAGAAATGTTGAATATTTGGACAGTAAAATCTTTTTATATAACTTAGAAGTCCGTTAAAATAAAATGATGAATACACGTCTGTATTTACGCAACTGTTCATTAACATTACGCACCGGAAGTGACTATTCAAATGAATAATGAAGGCAATAGTAGAATTGAATTAACAACATTTGAAGTTCTGTGGTTAAAGAAACTGCAGCCTTGTTTTTCTCTATGTTTTGTTCTTCTATATATATATATATATATATATATATATATATATATATATATATATATATATATATATATAGATATCTGAGGAGAAAATGAGACGTAATTCGTTTAATTGAAAGTTATTTTTACTTTTGAATGTGTGACGTGTACTGTGGATATTTATGAAACATCTAATACCGATCAGTGATGGTACCAATCATCGATATTTTCAGCGAAACAAAAATTTTTCAACGAAGATCTCTTTCCAGATACTGTTCTGGAATAGATGGTTGCAGATTGCCTTATAATCGTTCAGTCTCATGCGTTATATAGAGCTGTTATGGAAATCTAATTATTGAAAGATTTCGTCAGTAGAGGCTTTCATTAAGATCCATATTTTAAACCTATCCAAATAAAATATATTCACGTTATTCCCTTTCGTTGACTGAGATCGTATTCGATACGCATTAGGTTTTGTAGTTGATACTTTGAGTTAAAATTAATGGAACTAGTAATCACCTCAAGTTCTCACATATATTTCATCACCAGTCTCACATTCAATATTGTAATTAATATAAGTTGCCTGAAGCATCTAGGTTTGAAATTTGTTCGCGTTTAAAATTTAATTTTTCTTGCAGCCGCAAATCAAATTAAGATAACATACATTGTGATATACTTGGCTCACGTATTTTTATTAATCTTATTTTACTAATTATACTGCTGTTGTAACCACTGAAAATAATAATGTTCATGATAGTATATATAATACCAAATTAATCATGAAAATAATGTTGTGAATGTTTACAAACTCAACGTTTCTGTTGCTCATGTACAATTTATTCTAGTCCTCTCAATGCTCTAGTTCATGTGAAGTATTTTTCTAATAACCTGTCGTTTACATTAAAGCTCAAGTGACCTACATATTTATGCAGAAAAATTGAAGAATCTGCCTTTAATTAAGGCACTTGATTACTTGTTTGAACACGAAATGTTAATCTATATATAAATAAAACTAAAACAATACGAAATATACGGCAGACAAAATCGATCTACTCTATTGCCGTTATTATTGACGAACTACAGGAAACGGAACGTATACAGTGGTACCTCGAGATACGAGTTTAATTCGTTCCAGAACCGAGCTCGTAAGTCAATCGGCTCGTGCCTCAAACGAATTGATTCCATTTAAAATAACTGAATTCGATTTAATCCGTTGAGGACCAATGAAAAATCCCCAACCCATTTTAAATTATGAATAAAGATATGTTTATAAATAACAAACAAACATGTATAATTAACTAATACAAAACAAAATATGAAATAAAGAAATAAAAGAGTTATTTAGCATAGTCTTACTTTGGAGACAGACAAGTGCGGCAAACGAAGGTGAACGGCAAGGAGGGATGGAGGGTGGAAATAATGAGGGCACTCTAGACACGTACGTAAACGGCGCATTTTTAGAACTTAATACTATTTTCGTAACTTTAAAACTAAAACTACACTTTCCGTATTTCAAATGAAAGAAAAAACTTAAAATAATGCACTTAATTTTAAACTTCAACTAAGCTTAACATTTACGTAAATTTAATAATCACTTGTTTTTGCCTTCTTGTCTGCACTTTCTGTACTTTCACTCGCAGCTCTTTTCTATAAAAATGTATCCAAAGAATTTTGCTTTTGCCTGCCTTTCAAGATGCTTTGAAAAAATGACAAACAAGTGTCATTAAAAAGAGCTGAAGCACGACAAGTTGCCATTTTATCTGGGTATTTCTTTTGAATGAAATTTGACAGCTTTTCCCACATTGCCAGAATGTCTTTAATTTCACTTGTAGAAATCACTTCTTCCGGCATTTCCTGCTCCTTACTTGTGCTAATCTCTTCCAAATCCACACGAGCAGAAGCTTGCACATTTCCTCGTGGATATTTGTCATCAATTAGGAAATAATTGTGACTCCTTTTGCTGGTGCAGCACGCTTGATGGCATCCTTCTGCTTCAATATCGTTCAAATTGTCGATGTACTACGGTCATAACTCTTTGCGAGTTCAATCGCTCATACGCCACGCTCATGTTTTTCTGCTATTTCTTGTTTTAGTTCTATCGACATCATCCAATTCTCCCAGTCACAATTGTACTTAGCACTCACTTCCTTCGGCCCCATGATAACACACAAAAACTTCAGTAATCCCGCAAGAATCAAGCAAAAAATAGAAGAGCGCACAAGATACACTTTGATTCAAGCGGGTAACACGTGCGAGTGAGCGAGAGATTCTCTCGGATGAGGCTCGACTCTGCGCGCCAACTAGTGGGACGCTCCGGAAACACGGCTCGTATCTCGGATTTGGGCTCGTATCTTGAACGAAAATATGGCCCGAGCTCCGGCTCATATCTCAAAAAACTCGTATGTTAGGTTGCTCGTATCTCGAGGTACCACTGTATAGTCATAGGGCTTATATAAGGTACCAAATCAAAATGAATGGCTTTTATATAAGCAGCTGACCCATTAATTAATTACATATGAAAGTATTAACTAAGATGTGTATAGTTTAGAAAAGGCAATTTATTTCGTCCTTATTGGGAACTCATCACGTACTGGCCAGAATTTACCATGGACAGGGCTCGAACCTGGGCACGTCTGCTTCGGAATCTGGTGCTCTAACCACTGAACCACTCTTCTGCACACTACACACAATTTTTAGTTATTTACTAACTAATATAACTTGGTTGGTTTTGTCTACTTTAGGTGGAGCTCAGATGACAACCATTTAGACACAAAGTTCCAACTAACCATGCCCAATCTGTCATTACTGAACAGACACCACATTAAATGGGGAAGTGGTATTGAAATGAACATTTATATAATTAAACGAACATTGGTTGCGCGGGTGGTGATAACAATTATTATAATCAAGGTTGCGTTCTTGATATAAACAACTGACCCATTAATTACTTACATATATCAGTATAAACTAAGAATTGTTTAGTGTAGAAAAGGCAATTCATCCAGTAGACCGGTTTCGTCCTTATTGGGAACTCATCAAGTACTGGCCAGAATTTGCCGCGGACAGGATACGAACCTGGGCACGCCTGCTTCGGAATCTGGTGCTCTAACCACTGAGCTATCCTGCCGCACACTACACTACACACAATTTTTAGTTATACACTAACTAATGCAACTTGGTTAGTCAATTTTTCCTTTAGGTGGAGCTCATATGGCATCCATTTAGACCCAAAGTTCCAACTAACTATGCCCAATCTGTCATTACTGAACAGACACCACATTAAATGGGGAAGTGGTATTGAAATGAACATTTATATAATTAAACGAGCATTGGTTGCGCGGGCGGTGATAAAAATTTCTATACTCAAGGTTGCGATCTTGATATAAGCACCTGACCCATTAATTAATAACATATGCCAGTATAAACTAAGAACTGTTTAGTGTAGTAAGGGCAATTCATTCAGTAGACTGATTTCGTTCTTATTGCGAACTCATCAGTGATTATAGCACCAGATTCCGAAGCAGATGTGCCCAGGTTCGAGTCCTGTCCGCTGCAAATTCTGGCTAGTACGAGATGAGTTCCAAATAAGGACGAAACTGGTCTACTGCATGAATTACCTTTACTACACTATACAATTATTAGTTTATACTGACATATGTAAGTATTTAATGGGTCAGGTGCTTATATCAAGTTTGCAAACTTGATTATAGTCATTTTTGTCACCGCCCGCACAACCAATGTTCAATTAATTATATGAATGACTTTACAAAATTAACATTTTCATGTGGCATAGTTTTCTTAAAATTTAACCGTCAGTTTTACAAAGCTGAGTTTGGGATGTTAAGAGTATAACGCTTGAATTGCTAAGACGTTTTAATTTCGCAAATTCGGTTTATCATAATGATTTTCGCGCCAGATGATATTGGTGATGGAGATCTTGGTGTGTTTTAGAAATAATGAGCACGGATTTAGAATACGATGAATATCGTGTCAATCGAAATATCAATCAATAAATACCACGAAGACAATTAAACAATAATTGATTGCGCGAGTGGTGGTAACAATTCTTTAAATCAAGTTTGCGAGCTTGAATTAAACACCAATCCCATTGTATTTAACCAATGTATGCAAGACTACTAGAGGTGAGAGCCGCATATCTAATTTTTCTTTCCATATATATGCAATGCGATTTTATCCTCGCTAATCAGTTTGCCGTCGTACTTTGATGATGATCAAGGAAGATTTAAACGTGTCAGTGCGTTGCGACTGACGGTAGTTTTGTTTTGTTGTGGATTTGACCGCATTTTTTCTTGTGCGGGACAATTGATAGCACTCTTAATTCGGTAAAATCTTGAATGTTGTACATTTTCAGATGCTCTGATTATTGGCCTCGATTGATGGGTTCTCACTTGTCTCTTCTCTTTTAAACCTTCCATCAACTGATTATCTGAAAATGACGTTGGAACAAGATTTTGCGCTATTCTTTTTCCAAATTTTCGAGACTTTATTTCCAGTCTCATCTTCAGGGACGAGACAATATGCACAGGATTAAAACACAACTTGTGGCAAATGTGGTATCCTCATTCAAGACAGATATATTTATATTTATTTTAATTCCTAAAGTATTTTTTTACTTTCTTCCTAATATCCAGTCTTCATACCTAGTCTCTAATACTCAAATGTATACAAAAACTTATCCCTATCCCCCACTTCGCACACAACCACCTATAAACACGTGTACTTTACTAAAGTGACATTTATGGAATAACTATAAGCAAACTTAATGGATTGACGTACACGCCTTTCAATGATGTCTATATTTTTTTAATTGCTGTTCCGGACGCATAGAAAGATCAACAAAATTTTGAGTTCAATATTGCAGTAATCCTCACATGTTATGTTGTTATGCTATTCGACGACTGGTTAAATAAAATGGGATTGGCGCTTACTTCAAGTTCGCAAAATTGATTTAAAGAATACCAAGAAGAATTTTGGTTAAAAGTTTTATAAACTTTATGTAAAAATTGCTTTAAATCAAGTTTACGAGCTTGAAGTAAACACCAAGCCCATTGTATTTAACCAGTCGTTGAACAACATAACAAAACTACCGCCAGCCGCAACACACTGACGCGTTTTGACCTTCCATGATCATCATCAGAGTAGGACGGAAAACTGACTTTCGAGGATCAAACCGCATTGAATATATATGGAAATCAAATTTAGATATGCCGTCGTACTCTGATGATGCTCATGGAAGGTCGAAACGCGTCAGTGCGTTGCGACTGGCGGTAGTTTTGTTATGTTGTTCGACGTCTGGTTAAATACAATGGGGTTGGTGTTTACTTCAAGCTCGCAAACTTGATTTAAAGCATTGCTACCACCACCCGCGCAATCAATTATTGTTAAATTATGTACCAGTTATTTGAAAAGATGTTGGGCAGATTTGAAATGTACACCATTGTCATATTTTTGACGAGTTACCAAAGATGACCAAAACAACTATCAGCTAATGTTGTTACAACCCAGTCTTGTTCATCATCGGAGCAAGACGGAAAACTGCCCCATGAGGAATAACTCGCAGTGCGTATATATATATATATATATATATATATATATATATATATATATATATATATATATATAAAGTACTTTTTCGGTGTTGTGTGATTTAAATAAATGTTGTCACCACTTGCGCAACCAATTTGTGCTTGATTTCATAACATATATGAGTTTATTAAAAATTACAAAATGTCACCTTATGAATACATAGAAATTTTTCAAATGAAATTTCCTGTCAAATTCGATGCACACAAGGCGACAAGGTGTGAGATCAATATATCCTATATTCCATACATTATACATGCATTAAGGTTTATTTATTGTTAGTCTGCGTGCCAACACACTCTGATAATGAGCATAGAAGGTTGAAACACGTAAGTACGTGTAATTAACATTAGTCATGCTATGTTGCGCGACTGGTTAGACACAACTGCATTGGTGCTGTTCTCCAGCTCGCCAATTTGATTTTTACATATTGTTATCAGTGGAATTTTAACGTTATAACTCCTGCGTGAGGTGAGTGTAGTCGTCATCGCCTATTAAACCACCACGCATTGCTCCATCATTCTGCAGCCGACTTGCTCTCAAAGCTTGACTTGTATACTGGAGATCCAATCCCCTCTAGCGAGGGTATAGTTAACCGAATCGAGATAGAACGACTGTTCCAATTCCAATGAAGAACTCAAGCCAGAAAATCAACAGCTTTAATAGCAAGCGAAGCAAAATTATTTTTAAATTAAATATCAAAAATCAGCTCAATGCAGAACGGATCATTAGTTATCCGTGACAACAACTAACAGGACGGGTGATTGGGTGTGTTCTGGCAAGTTATCATTTAAAGAAAACATTGATTACGTGGGTAGTGGTAACAACTCTTTAAGTCAAGCTTTTGAGCTTCAAGCAAACACCATTCCCAGTGTATTTAACCAGTCGTCGAACAATATAGCAAAATTACCGCGTTTCGACCTTCCATGATCATCCTCAGAGTACGACGGTAAACTGTGGAGACAGTTGCAAACAGTTAACGTTCGTGACTGCATAGAAATTGTGCAGCCGACATTTCCAGTCGAGTACAATGTATGCGAGACTACTAGAGGTAGAAGTCGCATATATAATCTTGCTTTCCTTGTATATATGCAATTCGGTTTGATCCTCGCTAGCCAGTTTGTCGTCGTACTCTGATGATGATCATGCAAGGTCGAAACATGTAATTGCGTGCGACTGGCGGTCATTTTGCTAGCAAACTTGATTTAAAGAATTCATCATTGATGCGCCTAGGCAACTCGACCCTCTTCAATTATTGTTTACCGGTCACGAACAAATAGATAGCTTCATCTGTTCATGCAACTAATCAGTCTTTAATTCACGTTATGTGTCACGAACTAATAGTTTGAATGTGTCGAGTGTTATCTTGGTTTTCTTCACTGCTTTATGACCTCTGATGTATTGAGCGCGGCAGCGGAAACCGATTTCTATTCGATTTCACTCAGCAGCATCCTGGATGAGCCTCATCTTAGTGGTCAACACCTGTTAAATCACCAAAAATTGTTCCATCATCCTATAGCCGACTTCAACTCAGAGTCTGACTTATTTACAGCAGGCCACACAATCCTGCCAGAACATCTACCCTAGTCCCAGTGCAGAAGAAGAGACCAGTAACTGCTTTAATAGTGGGATTTAGAGACTCAAAAATAATAAAACATTTTCAGCTTACGTAGGCTGATCATACAGATTATAAAATTGTTCTATGAACGGTTCATATATATAACAATTAATAGTTTAGCATGCAAGCAAAATTCACACAAGAATTTCACAGATGGTGTCTACGCCACTCCCTATTTCTCTTAACCCAAATCTATATGACCTTATAAGCGAGGGATCACGTTAATAAAAGTACACACACCTTATACCTAGAGTAAAAAGTTCAACTAGTAAAATCCAATTAATTTTTGTACCGATTATAAATTGGGCGGTCAAAATAGAGCATTAAATTTACATTAACTTAGTAGGTCAGAGAAAAAATAGATGAATCGTTCCATGTGAATCCAACCAGTATGCACACAAAAGGTGTACATATAGAAAAAAGTAAATCGGTAAACAGCGGGCATTTAAATAAATCCGCTAAATGTTTCTGGAAAACAATTAACCAGTCTCTGATTTTACATCTGCTATGAATAAAAAATTATTTTTTGGCAGCGCAACTTCTTTTGATGTAAAATTTATTGTTCTTCTTAATTATAGAAGTTAAATAATTTTATTAACTAGTCAGTCACTCGGACCTCATACACAGTGAGTTATCCTGGCTGTCAATTCTGACATTTACAGTTATACACAATATACACGAGGCTAATAGGAGACAGTTTCGTATGACGCACCTAGCAACAAATTAGTTCGTATAGGACTGGTAGATACGTCAAAGCTAGTATGAGTAAAATTTTGTAAATCCAATAGTGCTGGCTTAAGTTGCTTACTCACAATTCATCACCTGACTTCGGGTCTTCGCTCCAAATCCACTTTATATTTGTTCAAGTATCGTAGGAAAGATAGTGGCTGCAACTTCCTAAACGTATGCGTATTGAAGCAATGCTGGATCCGATCTGACTTATTGTCACTCACATGACACCTAAATCTGTACAAACGTTATGTATTCCGAGATAGTCTGTGTCATTAAAAGTAAGAACTTCAATTGTTCTAAACATTTTCTATTTCCGCAAAAGCCTCATAGTCTAGCCGCATTAACAAACTATTATTTGCATTAAGCGACTGGCAGATTAGCGCTGGAGCGAAAGCAACATCATCCTAGGATATGCACGCCAATTATTGATGATACTAGCGCGCGAAAACTGAAACCTATTCGTGCATACTGCGTTTTGCTGTCAACCAATGCCTAAATGAGCATGGAAATTCATAGCACTGGCGGTAGATTTGGTATGCCGTGCGATTGGTTAAACCAACGGCATTCGTGTTCTAATAACTACGGTACTAATCGTTAACAAGAAAGTCGCCTCAACAGTGCAAAATTGTCCCTATTGTTCAACACTTGTTCTGCCAAGTAGATTAAAAATATTTTTTGGATGCGTTCTTGAAGTTGGTGTGGAAATCCAGAATACCGCTTCATCAGTTGGGCCTATCCGTTCACAGATTTGCCATTAAGCTAGTAAATGTCTCTGCATGATTACCTAAACAAGTGCCGATCTGGGGCATATAAAAATGTCATTAATATCATGACCGCCTACATTGAATGGAAAAGGTAAGACGACCTGCATCTCGGCAATCTCATTTATTATTGTTTGATTATATTTACACCCGAGGTTGACTCATTCTCATTCATTCTAAAGCTAAGCAATATATAAGTCGTGCATTCCTACTTGTTGCATAGATCCAAAATATATATGCAATTTAAACAATAATCGATTGCGCGGTTGGTGGTAACATTTTTTAAAATCAAGTTTGCGAGCTTGTAGTTAGCACGAATCTCATTTTTATCCATTTATTTAACCAGTCAAGTACACTGTATGCGGGACTACGAGATGCGAGAGCCGCATATTTAATTTTGGCTTTCCATGTATATGCAATGCGGTTTGATGCTCGCTAGTCTGTTAACAACGTGCTCTGAGGATGATCATGGAAGGTCGAAACGCGTCAATGCGTGCGACTGGCGGTAGTTTTGCTATGTTTTTCGACGACTGGTTAAATAAAATGTGATTGGTGTTTACTTCAAGCTCGCAAATTTGATTTAAAGAATTGCCTACCTAGTAATAAATAAGTTCAAAGGGGACCAGAAAATGAGCCTACATCAAAAACCAGTGTGCTAGTGTCATTTCAGTTTCGATATCTAAAAAGCTATAGTGTTAGTAAAATTTACTAGCTCATTATATATTATATATAATGAATTGACTTTGAAGTCGCCTTTCCGAGAACTTTATTTGAAGTCAACTCAAATACTACCATAATGCACATTGATATAAACACCTGACCCATTAATTACTTACATATGTCAGTATAAACTAAGAATTGTATAGTTAATTGCCTTTTCTACACTATACAATTCTTAGTTTATACTGACATATGTAAGTAATTAATGGGTCGGGTGTTTATATCAAGACCACAACCTTGATTATAATAATTGTTATCACCACCCGCGCAACCAATGTTCGCTTAATTATACCCAATCAATATGGCTGAACACAACACAAAGTCCACGTTTAAGCAATTCGCAGGGATAAGCACCAAGGTATATTTTCGGAAAATGAACATTTGATTTTTTTGATTTGATCCATCTTTTTTGTTTCTCAAAATTCAGTCGAAGTAATACTTTCTTTCCTTGCCTCAGTTTTTTTTTGATTCATTGTTCCCAGTAGTAGTAGTAGTGAAAATTTATATGCAATTCAAATCTTTCTTAATTGTAATTCATTGCAACATGGATTTTACTGTTTTCATTCGTTATTGATTCCGGCATGATTTTCTTCATTTACTGCGCTACAAACTTCAAGGAAGGCATATGAACCAACAACGAAAATTGCATGAACGGAAGAAATGTTTTCCAAAAATAGTCTTCAACTGCCTTATTACACACTAATGATGAAGCGAAAGTTCAACTGTTTTGTTTTAAATGTATCTTTTAAATTCATATCAGGTAATATATGCCTTTTACATATAAGGAATAACTAGCCTACGAGCATTGTCGTTAAATGTGCCTATTTAAAAACACCAAACAATCATAGCTAATTGATACAGCAAGTCGAACATATAGCGTTAAGTATTGCTATACAAAAATACATCATAAATAAAATTCTACTGGTACAATGTGAACTTAAACAGTTTATTGAGGAAAAATGTAAGCGAGGTTTCATTCTCGCTAGTCAGTTTGCTGTAGAGTTCGGATAATGACCGCAACTAGTCAAAACGCGTCAGTAACTATGACTGACGGTCATTTCGTTGTGGTGTGCGACTAGTTAAAAGATTATGATTGATGTTTATCCCACGTCCAAAAACGTGATGTAAACACGTGTTATCACTACTCATATTATTTAAGATTGCTTCAATAAATAATGCATATGAGTGGGTCGATAACTGAACCAGTTATGTTCGAGACTGCATAGAAATTTTTCAACCGTCAATCTAGCTTCAACTATGATATTTCGGCCTCATTAATTGCTAGCGTAGTTAATGAAATGATGAAGTAAATATTTACAGATGTAAACGATAAAATCAGCTGCCTCAAACGGAAGATCGTGAACTTAGATGAAAAGTAACAGTTGCCGACTTAATTCAACTCTTTCATCGTATATTGCTAGAAGTTGACGTGAAGTTTATGTAAACGTTAAAATTAATCAAGAGGTATATGCAGATGGTATACATATTTAGTATTTCTCGGTAATTGCAATTCGAATTTTGGATGGGAATTCTGAATCTATAATAAAAATTAGCGTGAGTATTTTCAATTTTGAACACGGAAGGAATTAGTTAAAGAATTAAAGGAAATATTTTATGCGATCGACCATCCTCATAATTTAAATGAATCAGTAACAGATTACGTTTGCAGATAATTTGGTTCGGAACCAATTAAAGTAAACCCATATAAAATCCATTTTGAGAAGATATAAAGTAAAATCTTTGTCAGCGAAATATATGATTAGAATTGTTTTGGAACATCGAGGAAAAATTAAATGATTAGAAACATTGGCACCATCCAGTTTTGGCATTTAATTAACGGTATCAGTGATAAACTGTACGTCTGCTTAAAGTTAGATGAGAAAACAAAACAGCATGGATGTAAGACCACACCAACGAATCGAATCTGTACTTCATTTATATGAAACCAGTTGTATTCTCAACTGGGTTACATTCACGTGATGAGCGTTTATGCAGCGCAAATTTTTTAAATGCTAATTATAGAGTCAACAGAGACTATAATGGTTGAACAATATTTAGTTCTTGTGATTAATATAGTAGTAGTAAAAAATTGTTTTAAAACGTTGTTTTGAAATGGTGCTAGGAGACATAATTAGCCAACGTGGTCAAAAATACGGTATGTTGATTTTAATGTACAAGTGGATTAGCTTCATTATTTAAATATGTACACCAATGTTTTTAGTTTGCGTTCATCATTATTTATATTTCATTACTATCATTCCATTATTATTGTAAATTTTTCTTTTATATATATATATATATATATATATATATATATATATATATATATATATATATAGTTCTTAATTTTCAAAAGGCGTCCTCATTCTACTATACCCCGTATACTTCAACTGTATTCATGCTAAATAAACATAGACAAGGTATAAATTAAGCATTCATTGATTGCGTGAGTGGAAAAGTTTTTTTTATATACCATGTAATTTGTCAATTTAATGTCGCCTTAGTAAAGTTATATTCCGGTTTCTGACAGAAATTAACCACTAAATCTTCGCATATCAGTCGTATTCGTACGCATACTAATAACGAGCTGGAAATAGAGGGACAGAGATGTTATATGCAAGTACGCATCCGAACAGAATTATTAAATAGTTTAATCGGCAGCTGATCACGTGACTGCTGTAGTATAAGTGAACACAAAAATAAAGCATACGAACGCATAACCACTTCAGTTAGTTTTCACAAGAAAATGTCTGTTAACTAATGTATACGTTCACGCACACACGCAAAGACACATTCTGTCAGTCCAATCTCAGTCAACTAACAATACTAACTCTCTATATTTGCAGCGTGTATACAGCTGGAAATCAAGCCTAAAATGTGTCAAGGTTATAGTTTAGAATATTGAATTCTTATTGGCTTACTTACCAGAATACGCATCTCCTATCATACAATTTTCATCCAATCAACTAACATGAACTGAAAAATTGTCAAGGAGGCACACAGGAATAGTTCAAAGTTGGATTCATGTTATTGCGTCCCCCATTGTTTTCGGATAGAAGTTGTTTAGACTGTCTTGTGTAGTTCATTGTTTTCACGTTGTCAGACAATTTTAACGGCAATTTTATACACTGTCGCTCCGGATTATTGTTACTAAGGTGAGGTGTAAAACATTAAATGTGATTACGCTTTGATAAATATTCTTGTGTTCATCTTTGCTATATGGAATGATACTTATTTGCTTCATATACTTTTCAAGGTTAAAGATGAGAACATAATAGCCCTAACTTAAAATATAAAATGTCTAAGGAAATTATTTGAATTTAACAAAATGAAATTTTAAGATTAGGTTTTCCTTACATTGTATTAAATCCTCCAAGTTTAATTTTTAATAAATTATTTTCATAGCGTTGTATTTGTTTACATTCGTAAGAGTTCAATGCTTGTGCAAAATAGAGATTACGTTCATATCTCTCTCTCTCTCTCTTGACTATTGTTGATGGGGTTTTTACAATATTTTCTGACGAAAATTACCACTAATCTAAATCTAATTCAATAAATCACTTTGCTAGTGGCTACAGAAAAAAATGTCCTTGATTTGCTAATCCTGGATTTCACGATGTAAGGACATTAAAATGTTCTTGTCTAAATATATGAACGCAACACTACAGGTGAACTTAACACTAAGAAACAATGCGCTATTTAAACAGCGCAATTACGTAGTAGAACTATTGACATGACATGGGAAAAATCAGGAAGACAGCGGATGCAAACAAATCGGATCGCAACCCGATAATCAGGTGAATGATAGTCTTTTCCCTGTCGCGAAAAATGTTTCTTTTAAACATTGACAGTAGTTTTGCTATGTCGTTAAATACAATGGGATAAGTGTTTATTTTAAGCTCGCAAACTTGATTTAAAGAATTTATGAAAGAAATTAACAGTATTTTCATAATAAGATCAAATAAAAATGGCTGAAAAATTTAATAGATGAATTTCTTTCAAAATAAATAAGCTTTTTATCATTTTATCTCATCTTATGCTTTCTATGAAAATTGCACAAAATTTCAAATTTTAAACGTTTTTTTGCATTCGTATTATCAGGATCCAAGTTAATGGTAATTTATTTGAAACAACACATAAATTCTTCATCAACTCAACATCAAAATGAGAAATAAACAGAAATGGTTACGTCTGGTTTCGGAATATATGCTGTTCGTTCTATACTAGTTAAAAGATTTAGTCTTTCAGAAATAATTTACCATGTATACCTATGACGATATCTCGAATTCTATCGATTAATTGCATTCTTCAATAATCTGGGCTTATTTCGCCGGTTATTTGTTCGCTTACTTGAAGGAGAGATTAAACAAGCGAGATCATGATTTAATGATGTACTTAAACATGATGCATTGTTTATACCATAGACCGTAAAAGATAAAAAAATTCATCTAATAAACCTAGATAGATAAGTAGTCACGTTTGACGCGGAGGGGATTCGAATCCAAGAATAATTAATTCGGTGTCATAAAAATCATCCTGTACGAGACCGTTGACGTGTCTTGCATAAAATATCGAAGATCTGTATTATCAAATCCTGTCTCTTTATTTTAATATATATATATATATATATATATATATATATATATATATATATATATATATATATATATATATATATAATTATTTAGTTACCTCCAGTTGGAATATGTAAAGACTTCAACTACGTTATCCGCACTACCGTTTACTAATTTCCGATCAACATTTATCGACGTCCTAGCATACTCCCATGATGGGTGTGTTTAGGATTATCAACGCTATCTATCTTCCGATAACTGTCAGTCACATCATCTGGGTTCACAGCTAATTTATCTTTATCCTTCAACTTGAGAATAACCTCCATAGTGTAGCACAAGAATAAAAAGTTATAATTGTTATTTTAATTTAGTTAGGGTTTTCATTCTTTGGCTTTCCGAAATGTTCCTACAATGCATGAATCAACTGAAGCAAACTACCTTATATCCATGGATTAAAATCTATCCAGCATTGTCTTATTTCAAACAATATCCATAGCTTAGAAAGAATTTTTTTTATAATGACTCAAGACAATATATGATGCTAGATAAAACAACAGCGCACACCGTTTAACGTCGTGCTACACGCCAATTTCCGTTACAGTATTTAAAGAAAACTGGCAGCTCATGGGAACATGCCCAAATAAAATTCGGCATAAATTTAAATTAAGAATTATATATTGTTTTATAAGAAAACACACACACACACACACACACACACATATATATATATATATATATATATATATATATATATATATATATATATATATATGTGTGTGTGTGTTATGTTTTGCGTACCAAGTAAATAATTGATTCAAATATGACCAGAAATATATATCAAATCTGATATGAATGAAAGATATAATCTTATGTACGCATGCGTTAGTGTTTATTGGAGACTCATTATTTGGAGCAAGTATGCCCATTGTATATTTGGTCTAGAAATGTGGGACAGGTGGACGATACATTATCTTATATGAATTTATATTCAAACAGCAATAGAGTTAACTTCGTATAAAATTTTCGGCAACGCGTCCTCACAGCCAACTAACTATTTATATATGTTATATATACCGAGCCTGTTAATGGTACCATCACAATGGATTTCTGGATAGGCTGAAATTTAACAAAATTCAGAATTACCACTATTTATGATCACCTGTTACTTCTGCAAATCCATACACTGGCTTTCATTGACATTTTCACATTTCGCGTTAATCATGACATCGTTCAATTAAAAATATAATAGTTATATGCTGTGCGTTTCAGAGAACTAATATACATGGAAGTGTGTATTATGTAATATGTACATCATCATCATCATCATCATCATCATCATCATCATCATCATCATCATGCATAGCCAACTAATGTTTCATTGTCATATAGCCATAAAAAGCGAAACAAAAACCAAGAAATATTTTTATAAATAACGTAAAAATAATTATTTAGGCACACAAATTATTAGTGAGATTTACGAAATAGAGAGAGAGAGAGAGAGAGAGAGACAGAGAAAGAGAGCCTAGTTACTATAAATATATTTATCAAGATAACTCACACAAGTGAGGCAAACTAAACGTCTACACAACACCATTTCGGCAAAGTCAGCTTTAAAACACGGCAAAATCGGCAATGCAGCAGCCTTGCGATTTTCACTGTATCACGTCATAAAAAGTCAAAATCTAGCAACTAACTCTGCCTTACTAATAAAAGAATGTTGCGAAGATGATTCTACCAAAACTCTGCAACAAGATTGCCACAGCTCGATTCGATGTCATGGCACGCAGTCCTTCTAACCAAGAACTATGATGCGTACGTGGACTTCATCCTACCAGACGAGTTAGACCTATAATACTCCATTTAGATTGAAGTTAATTCAACAACCCATGTGCTCATGCGTTTCGTGCTTTCTGGCGACTAATCAGTATGTATATTAGACTAAATACATTATTGTTTGAATGCATATTCGTAAAAAAAGATTGTACCGTCCACATGTCCCACATTAATTGATCATATTTTTGATGGGTATAGGGTGTAGTACCGGCTCCTACCGCTGAGTCACCAGAAAGCACGAAACGCATGTATACATGAGGTCATACATTTTGCTCATGCTGACTTTGGCTTATCCTTCTGGTCCTATTTGATCCAACTTGTCACCAAGTGCGCAATACCTAATACACACTTAAACTGTTACCATAATATTTCCCTAAATTATTCTTATTTTGCCACGGAGTGCAACGGGTAAGATACAATGGTATTTTTGCTTACTTCAATTTTGCAAACTTGATTTAAGAACTGCTATCGCCGCCCGCACAATCAATGTTTATTAAAATGTATAACATATAAATTTGGCGAAAGCTGCTGGAAGTTAATGTTCGTGACTGCGTAGAAATTGCGAGGCCGGAATTTCCGGTCAAGTAAAATATATATTAGTCTACTAGAGATGAGAGCCACATATCTCATTTTTCTTTCTATACATATGCATTGCGATTTGATCCTCGCTAGTCAGTTTGCCGTCGTACTCTGATGATGATCGTGGAAGGTCGAAACGCGTCATTACGCATGAGTGACGATATTTTTTTCCAATATTGGTCGACAAGTTGAGATACAATTGGATTTGTATTCATATCGCAAACATGATTTAAAGAATTGATATTGCCCCCCGTGCAATTGAAAACCGTTTTACTGTATTACAAATCTAGTTTTCTTCTCATTTCACCACGTGGCTTCACTATCATCACGAATAGTGACCGAAATTGCACAAACATATTAGCGATCAATACGGTAAAATAGGAGGATAAAGTAAAACTCAGAATAAGACGATACGAAAGAAAACACATGTAAAAACATTCATAAGCGCAATATCAGACAAATTGATACGTGGCCGAAAGTCAGTCAATCAATACAAGAATAACCAGATCTGAAGCATTACTATGTAATACAATAATGATCACTTTTACAAGCACACATAGACACATACAGAGACATACGTGTACACATTCACAAGATGACCCGCAATAAACCACCAACAAGAAATACAAGTTAAACGGGAAATCAAACGAGTTCTCATTCATTTAATCAAATACGAACGACAAATTTATTTGAAGGAAGTTATTTGTTGCGAACCTGGATTAATTGAAATTACCTGATCTGCGTTTTGACTAACGCGGCTTTCATTGTTCCAGTAATTTTCTTTTGACAATATATTTCGGCCTAACTTACCGTAGGCCTTCATCAGTTGCATTTCACGAAACAAATGAAATGCAACTGATGAAGGCCTACGGTAAGTTAGGCCGAAATATATTGTCAAAAGAAAATTACTGGAACAATGAAAGCTGAGGTAGACAAATGTATTTAACTGAAAGACTGTCATTTTCTGTGCAGTATTCTCGAAGTAAACCGGTAGTTATCCACAATGAGCATTCAATTTGTTATTAAATGTGTTTTATTTTCCTGATATATATATATATATATATATATATATATATATATATATATATATATATATATATATATAAACATAAAACAACAAGCACCTGACCTTAATATTAAAAGTTTCATCAACATGATATTCTTATCGACTGGCCAAGAATAACAAAATTCAACAACAATCTACTAGTATCCAGCCAAGAACAAACAGGCCCTCGACTAGAATCAACAAACATACAATCGGATTGGCAACAAACTGAAGTGGAAATAACAGAGGCGCATACGATGACAGAAGTCTCCAAACAATGTGAGCGTTTAAACTGCAATCCACACTGGCGCTGTTACCATGTGAAAACGACAACTTTGCGCAACGAGGTGAAACGATCAATTATACTGGGAAAAATAGCACTTGTATATGTAACAGTGAACAATGCGCACAAATGGTTAATTCTCAAGCTATCAAAACAATAATGACCAGATCTCAGACATCACTTTGCAATACTGCGAGAATGACCTTTACATGCAAACACGCATACACACAAACACAAACGCATACACACTCACCAACCAGTCAAAACAAGAAACAGCAGTAAAAACGAGTCAGATTTGTTACCACTAGCATAATCAATTGAAAACCCAAAATGTATAAATATGTATGATTGTATAAGAGATGATTAGTATTCACAAAATAAATGGCCTTTATCCACTTTGTTATTTGTGTTTTCCTAATTATAAGAATACTGTGTTAAATTAAAAAGGAATGGACATTATATATATATATATATATCAGAGACTGCATAAGACGAGATCAGCACTACACCTCTAACGCACTAATTATTTGGTTAAACTGTATGGAACAGTTTGATGTTGCAATCTCCTATACTTATGCGTATTAAAGCTGTAGTAGAATCAATTTTATGTGCAGACTCTCGAAATGCGTTTTCAACGGCAAACTAACCATATGAAACATGTACTAATCCTGTAATTGCTACCGGCTTCACTATTTTGAAAATAGATTAAACTTTGACGAAATGGAGAATGAAAACTGTTCTAAACACCTGTTACTCTAGTAAAGCCTAATACCTTGTTCTAAATTAATTACGATTTCACTTAATGCAACGAGCAATAGTTGCAATTTATTTGTCGTAATGAACATATAATTACATGTTTCATTGAGTGATCTCATGATTACGACGAAAGTGTAATAACATAACATAACATTTATATGCTTTGAATATAAAAAAATTTGGATGCATACTTCTTGTGCATTAACGAGCAAACTTTATGTAGCTATTGACTACTCAATAATCGTTAATTCTTATTAAGTAAACAATCATTTATTGACAATACAATTAAACAATAATTGATTGCGCGAGTGATGGTAAGAATTTTTTAAATCAAGTTTGCGAGCTTGAAGTAAACACCAATCCCATTGCATTTAACCAGTCGTCGAACAACATAACATAACTTTAAAAAATAATTTATTGTGCACGCGGTGATATGAATTATTTAAATCAAGGTTGAAACCTTGATATTGACACCGATCCCTTTTTTTTATTCATTTGTCAATATTAAATGAGAATTGTACAAAGGAGAAAAGTCAATTCATCCAGTAGACCAGTTTCGTCCTTATTATGAACCCTTCAATTACTGTAGAGAATTTGGCCGCGGACAGGGCCCGAACCCTGGAACATTTGCTCTGAAGTCTGTGACTTTATACACTGCTCCAGCCTGCCACACACCAAACGCAATTTTCCGTAATATATCAACTTATATAGTGACATTGTTTCCCCGTGGTTAGAGCAACAGATTCCAAAGCAAACATTCTCAGGTTCGAGCCGTGTCCGAGGCAAGTTCTGGAGAGTACTTGAAGGGTACTAATAATTACAAAACCGGTCTACTGGAGGAATTGTCTTTTCTACACTATACTGTACTTAGTTTATACTGAAAAATATATGTATATAATGGGTCAAGTGTTTATTGTTATCAGCCCTCCCCCTCCGCGAAACCAATGTTCATTTAATTATGTAAATGTTTACTTGAATACCACATCCCTAGACAGTGTGGTGTCTGTTTAATTATGATAGGTTTTGAGTGGTTAGTCGAAACTTTTGGTCTAAAGAGGTGTAATATGGGCTCCACCTAAAGTAAGGTCTAGCTAAGAAACATTAGTTCGTATATAACATGAAATTGTGTGTAGATGCGCTTGTGTGGCTCACTGGTTAACAGAACTAATTCCGAAGCAGATATGCTCAGGTTCGCGATAAAAAAGTTTAAAAAAAAAATAAATGAGGTATATAATATAATATAATATAATATAATATAATATAATATAATATAATATAATATAATATAATATAATATAATATAATATAATATAATATAATATAATATAATATAATATAATATAATATAATATAATATAATATAATATAATATAATATAATATAATATAATATAATATAATATAATATAATATAAGTAATATAATATAATATAATAAGTAAGATAATATAATAAAATGAAACAATTAATAATATACTATTATTATATACGTGGTATTATGTATAAACAGAAGGTAAACTTCAAGTCAACATGATGAAACAGCTGACCCTGTGCATAACCAACATATTATAAATTTGTCTTGCAATTGAATTTAACATTACTGGAATAATTTTCTTAGGATTTTATAAGTGTTAAATACTTTGCGCTTGCAGGTTCATCTTGCAAAATTTCTTCCGTTACTTGCATAAAACTAAATATATAGCGTCTTGAAATGGTGTGATAATGCAAAATTATTATTTCTAAATTATTTTAAGTCAAATTTCCACAAAACATGAATGTATATAAAATTTCTCTCAATGTTATTAAGAATATTTGTATAGGGTATTATAATTCCCGATATGATTGACTCAATCAAACTAAAACAAGCTATTTCATCGAAGAAAATTATTAAAATCTCGAAATACAGATATTTTGTAAACAAAATTTAAAAGTAAAATGAAATTAACTGCTCTTTATCACATAAAAACCGTGCCTTTTATGAAGAATCGAATTTTAACGGTCTAAATGATTGGTAAAAAAATTTGTCTTGTATGGTTCATGCTTTTTTATTACAGACGTTTCCGATTACCAGTTTATCAGCGACCTTTGTAAGGTCGTGTTATACTTTTTCTTATCAACATCCATTCAATGTGATTTGGTATTTACCTATATTTTCCGGTAGGAGAAAGTGGATATTTCAAGCGCAAACGAATCTGGCAATTAGAGTTAAACGGTTAGTTAGGAAACAGATTTTAGTTGAGCTAACAGATATTACGAATAAATTGTTGATAAATTTAAATTTGCCTGAAAATGCAAGGCTGATCGTTCAAACAGTCGATTAAAAATTAAACAATCATTGATTACGCGGGCGGTGTTAAAAACTCTTTAAATCCAGTTTGCAAGCTTGAAGTAAATAGCACTCCTGTTGTATTTAACCAAACGTCGAACAACATAACAAAACTATCATCAGTCGCACGTACAATCGCGTTTAGACCTTCCATAATCATCATCAATATACGACGGTAAACTGACCAGCCAGGATCAATCCGCATTGCATATATATGGAAAGCAAAATTAGATATGCGGCTATCATCTCTAGTGGTCTGGCATACATTGTACGTGACTGGAAATGTCCGCTGCACAATTTCTATGCAGTCACGAACGTTAACTGTTTACAGCTTTAGCCACAAATAAATATAGAGGTAATACAATTAATCAATCATCGATTGCGTGGATTGTCGAAACAATTTTTTCAATCAAGTTTGCGAGCTTGAAGTAAACATCAATCCCGTTGTATTTAACCAGTTGTCGCACAAAACATAAAGTACAAAAATAACAGGATAAACCACTAGACACAAGACTTCACCCGTAAAAAGATTGATTTTGCAAATTAGGTGGCAATAATAGAAGGAAGGAAGAGAAACTCAGCGATGCAAGTAAATTAAAACATTTTGGCAAAGACACATGGCATATTTGCATGTAGTACACCATTGTTTTAAATGTAAGTACAGCTGAGAATGCAATTTTTGTTGCATTATGTACCACAGATTTTTCTTTCAATACGCAAATTACCTTAATTTAACATCGTGATAAAAGCAGAGCAGAAGCTTTACTACACACAAAATACGAACTGATGATAATTGATTAGTAATTAATTGATAATAGTCAACTATTGCACAAGATCATACACAACTGTGCTTAGACCTCTAAACCTGTGTGTGATGATCAGAGAAAACTAAACAAATATATATACGACTCAAGCGTATAGGAATCTGTACGAGATTAGACTTTCCGTTCATGCTGTCTTTGTTTTATCTTCCTGGTCATATTTGAAATAATTTTTTACTGGGTGCGCCACACCTAATGCATAATTGCATATATATTAGTTCACCGACAAAAACAGTTTTAAACTGTTAAATATTAAATTAAATGATGTCATGATTATGCGAAATGTGATAATGGATACGATCAAGGCCAGAGTATATGGATTTTCTAGAGTAACAAGTGTTCAGAAACAGTGTTAATTCTCAATTAGGTGAACTTTAGCATTCATTGAAATCCATCGTATTGGTACCATGTACCGGCTCGGCAATCCTAGTGTTAGTACTATATACATTTTTGGTACCAAAATGTTGGTATTGGCTATTGACAAAATTGTTATATTTTACTACCCTTTATAAACTTCAAATATATATTACATGTAGTGAGTTGGCTTAAAGTCGCATTTTCAAAGACTGTCTATGAAGTTAGCTCTACTACTACTGGTAAACACATTCGTATCGGAGATTTTACCATCTTATTTTCCAACATTCCTCATATAAATATATATTTTCAAAGAGCCTAATCGCGGGTCCTACTGCTTATACATTCCGTTCATGCTGTATGTGGTTTATCGTTCTGGTCATATATGATATAATTTATTAATAGTTGCGCAACACGAAATACACAATTGTATACAGATCTCAGTCACCATATTTCAGCCATATAATTTTGTAAGCAGGTACTTTAAATTAGTAAATGGTGCGTCTTTGAAAATTTAATTTATCGGAATTTCAATTAATTTACCCACATAAATCAAGAGATTTAAAATAATTCATTTTGGGCCTTCCTAGTTTTTTATCCAAACGAATTATTTATTTCATGTTATTTGATAACATTTTTCAAATAAATATTACAATGTAGTGTTTATTTTGATTTGAACTAATGTTCTATCTGTCGAAATACGCGGCGCCAGTTCCATAAAATTACTGCAAACGTGGTAAAACAAAAAATGCATAGACAATATTGCGTTGAAAATGTGAAATTAGTGTATTTCAAGAGGGAAAAATAAATTGCGTCCAATAGCAAATTATCCAAACAAGACATGTGCATTTTTATCAAATTTAAAATATTTTCTCACCATTTGGAAAGTAATGTGAAAGAACTAATTAGAGACACAAAGATTATTTTCGTTACGTGACTTGTGTCTGGTAGCAGATGCTTTTGTTACAATTATGCGCAACAATTTCTGTAATTTGAGATATATAATCTTTTTTTATATACTCAGCAAGAGTTAGTGTGATTACGCCTAATAATTTACCTTTCATTGCTCAGTCACTATTAAGAAGGCTGAAAAAGTGCAGATTATTAGATTGCAGATTAGCAATTTTCATGAATTATTACAATTATGATCAGCCAACAAAAGTCTGAAATAGCTATTTAGGAAAAAATGAGAATATAAAATATATTTTCGTCTAGAATGCGTACATCATCAGTCATAAAAATGTTCTTGAATATATTGCGAATGAAACCACATCTGTTGCATTAATTGCAAATACGACACTTCCAATCAAGTTCAATATATGCGAGACTGCTTGAGGTGAGAGCCGCATATCTAGTTTTGTTTTCCATATATATCCAATGCGGTTTGATACTCGATAGTCAGTTTGCCGTCGTACTCTGATGATGATCATGGAAGGTCGAAACACGTCAGTGCGTTGCAGCTGGCGGTAGTTTTGTTATGTTGTTCGACGACTGGTTAAATACAATGGGATTGGTGTTTACTTCAAGCTCGCAAACTTGATTTAAAGAATACAAGATTATATTGCATTTTTAAATTAACATAAATGTTCTCTAGTGAAATTAAACCAACAATACTCAAAACCATTTTTATTTTGTAATGGGTGACTAACCAAATGTATTTTTTAACATTTAATTTCAATAAAATACGTGCTTATAAAAACAGATATGTCGCATGAAACAAAACGAGAGAAATATAAGTAAAATTAATCGAAATTTAAGTGGTTATGCATTTAGCATAAATTGTACAAACGAGACGCAGACAAATAAAATTATAAACAAAATGCAACTACCATTAAAATTATTTAAAAGTGAACATATTTTGTATATTTTTATTAAAGAATTTTTTTATTTTTACAGTGAAATTGGAGTATCCGACGCAATTAACATAATAGTTAGGGAAACATATTTTTCTACCTGTCAATATGTCAAAATTGTCATGAGAAATGTACCTTCCAATTTTAGGTTTCCGTCTTTAGTTTTGGTATGTATTTCCTTTAAGACCATCCAAATGTACGCTTTTCAAAAAAAATATTCCCTTATTTCTTTGCTTGAAATCAAAAATAACACAAATTATGCGGATGAATTGGTTGTATTTAGTATGTGATCAGAAGGAGGAAACTGAATTACTAAATAATTTGAACAAAAAAATTACTTTGCTCACACTCAGCAAATAATAATTTTCTGTTAAGAAATGAAGGATTTATCGTTTAAATGTTCCTAATGTCAAAAATACTAAATATTAAACACAAATTTTTATTACATCACAACGGTGTTTATGTTTAAAACATATCATAGTACCCGATCTTATTACTAAGAAAAAAAGGAAATTTGTCAGAGACAAGATGTATAAAAGTATAAAAATGAATACCATATTAAAAATTTTTATACATAAACATATTGATATAACCTTCAATTAAATATTCTAGGCTTATTAAATTTCACTTAATATCATCACTAGTCATATTTGCTTTCATGTCTTTATTTATAAAAAATGTGTGAAATATCTTTTTCTTAAGACGCCTGCTGTCATATAGAAAGAAGATAAAATGACATGAAAATGTGATCTGTCTTTGTAACTCTTAATTATTTAATTAATATTTTCTTTTTTCCAGTATATTTACAGTTTCCTTAACACACGCTGGAACTAAATGTAACTTGCTTATTATACTTCAAATGCACGCGCGGAAATGAAATATTTACAGCTAATTGAAACTTTATTATTTTTCAATTTATTAAGAGGATTGGTAATTGTTATTTCTGTCCTTTTTAAAAGCGAAAAAAGTTATAAATTCTTAAAACCTGAATTTCTCTTTGAGTTCGTTTAATGGGAATTCGAGTGACAAAATTATTTTAGAAATCACAATGAAATGTCTTATACAGAAAAAATTTTTCCTAATCTAATTCAGAATCATAATGAGGCATGAATACGTACGTTTATTTTTGACTAAAATGGGAAATTGATATGAAGACATTAATATCTATTTTTATTGATGAACGCAGCAGGGTAAATATTTTGTGAGAGCGACAGACATTTAAGGGGTAACAGAGATTATATTAAACTTTAAAATTTAAATCTCAGTTATATTATTATATTTTAGATGACCGTGCAAATCACCATTTTAACATTAATTTTAATTTTGGGAATCAAAACAGACAAGCAACGTACTGACACTTTATTACTTAATAAATAGACATAAAGCAGAATATATTATTCCTGTTCGAAAGAAATTTGCTTACCGTTCTAAAAATTAATTCTTAGAAAAGGGTCAACAAATGAGGCTAGGGAAGTAACAGACGGTCTGAATAATTGCTACAAATGATTTGACGCCTCATTTATTTACCAGTTAATTTTATGCGTGTAAAACAAATAATAAGCTAAATCAATAGTGGATTTAAAACGCTTTGAATTAATTATAACCGCTTCATATGCGCGTTAACGTAAATTTGCATTAAAATCGCGTGCATCTTAGGGAACATACGGTTAGAAAAATCTTATTATCTTATGTTGAAAGATTAAATATAAAACAAATTTGTGGCTCCTTAATAGTAGGATTGTCAGTTATCTCAATTAGAAATGTATCCTAACAAGTGTGCTTGTCAGTGCGGGCTTAATTAGATAAGCTAAAACAAGGTTGATGAGAGTGACTGCAAATGAAATCTACAGCCGACATTTCAGTAAAGTATAATTTATATTAGACAAATCCAAGAGAGTGTCACATTTCGGATTTGTAGGACAAATAAAAAAAAGGATGTGACTCTTGCCAGTTTGATTTCGTTCGTGAACGTATGATCACTTGTGAATGTGAAAATGCGTCCTTACATGTGGTTAGTTATAGAAGGCAGTGCTACTAAATATATCACATGAGATTCATATTGGCAGAAATTAGTTAAACTTGAATTAAACAAATTACTCCTATAAACTCCCACTCAAACAATGTTTCCAGTAGCTCGAAAGTTAAACATTTGTTATGTCTAAATAAGTAATTAACACACTGAAAGATTTATCTCTATGCAAAGCACGCATTAGGTCAATTTAAAAAATTCCAGTGTTAAGATATGCTCAAATTAAAAGACCGGCCATTTGACGTTTTCCAGAATGCTTTCTTATTTTGAGACCAACAAATATTTAGCTCAAAAACTATATTATTTAGCTTAAATTTAAAGTTTAGCAAAATTTGAATTACATACCTTTATTTTATAAATGACTTTTGACATGTGATTTAATTAGATTCACAAATATTATAGTTGAATAACTTTTGCAAAAAGTGAACAAACTATTCTAAACAAATCGCTGTGAGCAAAAACAAGCTTATCTGTCACAGAAAGATTAAATTTTTAAAACTATAGAAGTAGAAATATCCCAAAGAAGGGCTTCACAAATTTTACATATTGTGGTGTCTGTTGTGGTGACAATTTGTACATACTTTAGAATTTATATATATTTGCAATCAATTGATGTAACACAATTAATTGTCTTAAACAATTTTACATTATGCTATCATTAAAAATTGATAACTACCACTAAATAATATACGAAAATGAGAAACACAAATGGTCATTTTATTTATAGAAATATTCTTCTTGTTATAAAAAATGTCAAATTTTGGAGTTTAAATTGATACCAAATTCATCAAGCATGACCATATTTGCAGATATGTATGACCTTTCTCAGATATTTAACGAAACCGTGCATGTAACTTCGAATTCCATTTGACAGTCTTTCCATACTTTGCTAACTATCTTTAAACTTTTTCATTGGCATGCACACAAAAAAGTTTTTCTTCTGCAGTATGGTTTAAAAAAACAAATTTTAGTCAAGTCTTGAAGCAGTCAGTCATACGTCACCTGTAACTGCACGAATGTAGACTTTGCGTGATTAAGTCCAATTAACTGGCTACTGCAGCTTTAATCTAAGCGATTGAAAAATATAAAGTTTTCTTCTTTAGACAGAAGACAATATATTGAAATTTTGGGTTCAATGCTGTTGATAAAATATGGTCAACATGATAGCTGAATTGGCAATCATCAATGAAATGAAGTCAACATTCTTCCTAACTATATCATAGTAATTTGATCAACTAGCAATGTTCGATAACAGAAATGACAAACTTCGCAAGGTTTGTTTCCGAAATATTCAGACAAAAGTGTTTGAATGCAATTTCTTCATTGGATTTTGTCCAAAGCCTTGTCCGTGTGTAGTCATGTTAATTCATTAAACTTTGCAGAATTGTGCGACCGATTTTCACTATATAATTAATAAAATTTGAGTTGCCTTGCTTACTGGTGTACAGCATGCGTACTTCCTCGGTAAATTTTCTAACGTCACTCTGCAAGCATCAAAACTACATGTAATATCTACTGATAATTCAGGTTGGCTCCGTCTTGTAACTTCCAGGATTAGAAACTTTATTTCTGGTTGGATCATCAGACTTCATCTAACTATAGATTTCTATACAAAAATTATGCCAAATGCGATTTTCTTGTACGAGATTGGTCTACTAACATTAATTTTATACATTTCTAGTCATAGTCAGTAAAAATCACATTAGATGGTTAACCTTAGTCTAAAAAATAAGGCAAAAGCAAATAATCAGGGCACGGATATTATATATATTATATATATTATATATATATATAAATATATATATTATTATATATATATAAATATAATACAACGACGATCTTGTATGATCTGAATAAGAGTGAGTTTTACGAACAAATGATATCATAGACCTTATATTAGCATGTACAAAAAACGTGCAATTTACATTTGAAGGGAAATAGTACCGCCAGATCAATGGTGTAGATAAGGAACGCTGCATTGCACCCATCCTGGCAGATGTGTACATGAATCATCTTGATAAAATGGGCCTAAAATGTATAATTGACCAGTGCGCACTCTACAAAATGTATGAAGACCACATAATGTTGTTTATCCAAGAAGCAGCAGAACCATTTGAAATACTCAAAAAAGCCTATGGCGCCAAACCAGACATGAAATTCACTCTCGAGATATAGAAAGACAATAGTTTTCCCTTCCTTGACATCAAACTCACTGGAGAAGAAAATAGGTATTTGACAATGGCCATACATAGAAAATCTACTTTCAGTGGGCATTAAATTCATTACAACAGCAGTGTGCCAAAATCCCACAAAAGAAACGTAGTTAACAACCTAGCAGGCAAAATCATGAACATTTGCAATGAACACAAAATCAAGGAAGAACTGAGATACCTGAAGAAAATTTTGCTAATGAACAACTACCCACAGCGGTTCCTTGATATCAACATCAGACCATGGCAGATTCGCAATACAGAGGATACTGTTAAACAAATTTTCCTAAAATACAATTTAGAGGTGACGAACAGACATCAATAATGGCACAGCGGCTAAATAGGATAACTAAGGAGACTTTTTCCATTGTTAAAGTTAATATCACGTTTAGCACACGGTCAATCATGAGATTGAATGCCAAAGATCAATTGCCAATTGTCTCAAAATCATTCATTGTCTACAAATTCTTATGTATGTGTGATAGCACATATATTGGACGTACGAACAAGCAATTGACTAAAAGAATCCAGACACATTTATTACAGAAATTACTTTAAAAATTCTTTGCACAGTCAAGAAATCAGCTATTTCAGATCATATATTTGAAAAGGATCATCTAGTCAATTTGAACAATTTTTCAATTCTACATAATGCAAAATCAGAAAAATTATTATATATCTAGGAGGCCCTTTATATAAAACAACAAGCACCTGACCTAAATATTCAAAAGTTTCATCAACATGAAATTCTAATAGACTGGCCACGAAACACACAATCTAACAACAACTTACTAGAATCCAGGCAAGACCAAACACCACCTCGGACAGGCTCAACAAACATTCGATCGGATTGGCAACAAAATGAAGGGGATAAAGCAAGTGCACATACGAAGACATAAATTTCGAAACAATATGAGCAGTCAACACTCCAATCTGCACCTGTCATGTTACCAAGCGGAGAAAACAAAAATACGGAACAAGGGGAAACGAGAGACTACACCCAGGAAAATAACATTCTTATACGTTACAGCCAAAAATGCGAAAATTTGGTTAATTTTCAAGCCATCAATACAAGAATGACCAGATCTCAGATATCACTTTGCAATACAGCGAAAAGACAATTTCATGCAAGCAGACACACACTCAAACACATACTCATACACCTTTACTCATCAGCCCAAAAAAGAAATAGAAGCAAAACCGAGTCAGATTTGTTGCCACCCACATAATCAAATTCAAACCCAGGATGTATATAAATGAAAGATTGTAGGGCGAAGTTCAATAATTTCGAAATAAATGGTCATTGTCCACTTTGTTATTGATGTGATTTATCTTCCTTATTAGAAATATATATATATAATTCTATTACATCTAAATGATTTAAATAAATACTGCTGTCAGTGTTCCAACCCAGGATCATTTCTATATTTTATCGAATAACTTGATAAATAAGCTTCATTTGTAAATGTGAGGTTTTTTCTTGAAAATATGTAGAATTCATAAAGTTGCCAATTATTGCATTAACTGACGAGTATCGAATTTCTGATGCTATCGTCATAGACAACTGCACAAATTTTGCTTTCCGTTCTGTATGTGTTAATAATAAAAAATGGCTTTCACCTGAGGAGACGTTTCTTTACTGAAATTGATTCAAATAGTGTGTCGAATTTCTTTTCATTGTTACCAAATGCATTTTTGCAGCTTTAGTCATATTTAATTTTTTTGAAATATATTTTTCATTAGTTGCAGAGATGGTGAAAAATCATGTGTTCCTAAGCTGACCAATTTAATTTTGAACAATTTTGTTCCAGATTAAAAATAGGATTGACATGAATCTCAAATAAGATCACTTCAAATAGAAATTGGTTCTGACAACAATGCGATGGGCTTAATTATATAATTTTTAATAATGCAACTTCAGCTTTAACAAATAGGATGGCATAGTTCATCTGCATCCGATATTTTAGTGAAGGACAATTTACACCAGACAACTAGTGTAAAGAGTCAAAATTTCCCATTTACCAAACAGATCATCAGAATTTTGTGGAATGACACTTGCCAGTCTGATTTCCTTCGTGAACGTAAGATCATTAGTGAAGGAGGAAATGCACCCTTTCGTGTGATCGACGGTAGTTAGAGAAAGCAGTGCTACTAGATATATCAAATTGGATTTGTGTTTACATAAAATCATAAACTAGAATTAAGTAAATAACTCCTATAATCACACTCGCAAACACAATTTTTTCATAAATTGAATGCAAAGCGTGTTTCTATTCAAATAATTTACAATTTGAAATTTTATCAGATATAAGAAAATTTTCTTTCTCATGGTCTTCTCAAATATCTACTCATGAACATATCTTTATATATAAATTGGAAAGCAAAACAGTAATCAAAGAGAAGCAGCCGTTAATGTCGATATCAAATATTATTTATCAATATACATGCGCAAGTTGTCGATCACCTTACGTAGGCCGATCGACCAGACGGTTAATTACTCGAATGAGGGAACATTGCAACTTGAACGCCTGTTTTGAAATCAAATGGTGAATACACGTCTGCTATTGCGCAACACATCATCGAAACATCGCACGTATGTTCTCCAGACGTAGCATTCAAAGTAATTACTAAATGCAAAAACAAAGGGAGCTAGCCACATACGAAGCCTTATGGATAAACAAATTGCAGCCGGATTTATGTAAGCAGAAGAATCACATACAAGCATTGAGCTTGAACTGGATGTGACGCACGCAATTTGATTGGTTTCTATTTTCCACACTCTCTCTATGTTCAAATATTTCTATCTTGTTTTGCTTTTCCAATTTATATATAAAGATATGTTCATGAGTAGATATTTGAGAAGACCATGAGAAAGAAAATTTTCTTATATCTGATAAAATTTATTTTTGTTTTTGCACACAGGAAGGGAACAATGAATTTTATTAAAGCTCGCATTTCAAAAGAATTTACAATTTATTAGACTTTATAAAAAATGAATAAAAGATTTGTGGAACTAGACCAAACTTTTGTGACCAACACATGTTTTACTTTATTTTATTCCGCATTCTGCACAGTCAGCAGGAAATAGCAGAAACAATTTCCGATAAAGACTGGGCATCAATCGTTTAATATCACTTTTAGCATTTTATATAGAAGAGAAATACAATTAGCTGTCTAACAAGCCATGCGTTTAATTGATGGAAAAAAGTTCAAAGTATTTTTAGGAATTATTTCTTATTGTAAGCTCAACATTTGTTTCGTTCAATTACGGCGTTATTTAACATAGTAATTCGGTATCAGCTAAATTCGATGTGTAAATACTTATTTTATTGGTGAATCAATAATTGATATGCAATTTAATAATGTTGTATGAAATAATGATGTTGAATAAACTTTTTTAGATGTGAACATATACATATTACTATTTTTCAAAATTTAGTTTTATTTTTGAATTCACACTCAGGCGAACTTTATGTCCTAAATGAAACGTTTACGTCGGAATATCTCTTTTATAAATTCAATTAACTTGTATATTATCCTTGCATCGTATATTTGTCCACTTTATCTGATGAACCGAATTATTTAATTTATTTTTATAAATAGAGGAAAATTGTTTTTCTGTGTTTGGCGATGACACATATTAATTCAATTTATGATTTGCACCAACTCTGATGGATATTTAGCTGATCGACATGTGCTGAACTTTTTATCTAAGGGCAAAACGCATGATAAAGTAATTTTCTTCTACAACCACGTAATTAAATGTTGTTAATTGTAATATTTATTTGAATTCAGTAGAAGCTGCATTAAAGTGTTGCCGATTTCATTGACTTATTTAACCAACAGTCCGATCCGTACTAGCTAAATAGATAATAAAACCTATGGAACCCATTTCGCTATTATATATATATATATATATATATATATATATATATATATATATATATATATATCTATATACCTGAAATAAAAAGGCATTTCAAATTCACTATTTAAATCTAGGACACAATAGGTTCACAATTCCATCACCATTTGTAGAGGATGTGCTAAATAAATGCATGCAAAATACGCATCTCGCGTTGTCCCATTAAACATACCAAGATGAGTTTCAACGCTCTGCACCAAAATGAAAAGTGTAAGATATTGATTACGTAAGTAATTTAAAAATACAAAAAATATTGATGTAGAAATACTACATAATGATCAAAAATGAAAACAATTCTAAGCATAGAATTATGAGTACAAAAAACTTAGTTTGCACACAAAATATAATTTAAAAATGTCGAAACACAAAAGTCCCTAAAAAAGCCTTGTAAAAGGTGTACCTTGAATAGGGCCATACTATATATATATATATATATATATATATATATATATATATATATGGGATTGGCTTACTTAGTCTCGCAAACTTGATTTAAAAATTGTTTCCACCACCGGCGCAATCTATTTTTATTTAATACGTGTCTGTTGTTGTTCTTATTGATTGAATATACCTTATGAATGCTAATTATTAATAAAAAAACTAGTTTAACACATCTAAATGTATTGAATATTTTGACGAAATTTATTCAATAGAAATTGATAACGACTTATAAATGCTACGCAAATATAGTCAATGCATATGCGGATTTAATAAATTGAAATATTATTCTTATTTTTAAACATTAATTGCTGTGGAATTTAAAGTGGTAGCAATTTCATCAAGCTTGATTATATTCGCAGATATTTATAACCTTTCTCCGATATTTTACGAAACCGTGCATGTGACTTCGATTTCCTCTTGATATTCTTTCTTTACTTTGCAAATTAACTTTAGACTTTTGCATTGACATTTGCACTCCAAAGATTTCCTTCTATTGCTTGGTTAAAAAAGCAAATTTTAGTCGTCTTGAAGCAGTCAGTCATACGTCACCTGTAACTGCATGAATGTAGACTTTGCGTGATTAAGTCCAATTAACTGGTTATTACAGCTTTAATCTAAAGCGATTGAAGAACATAAATATTTCGACTTTAGGCGGATGGTAATATATTGCAAATTTGGGTTCCATGCTGATGAGCAAATATGTTCAACATGATAGCCGATTTGATAAACATCAAAGAAATTTAAGCAACACTTTCGAACTATATATTGTTCAATTAATCAACCAGCAATATTGGAGAACAGAAATGGTAAACTTACCAAGAATTATTTCCACAATGTACAGAAAAGCATTGTTAAAATGCAATTTCTCAATTTTACTTTGCTTTAAACCTTTTCCATTTGTAATCATGTTAATTCATTGTACTATGCAGAAATGTGTGACCGATTTTCACTAGATGATTTATAAAATTTTTGCTTTCGTGCTTTCTGGTGTACGACATGCATATAATAACTATGATAATCGAGGTCGTCTCCGTCTTGTAACGTGGACGATGAGAAACTTCACTTCTAATTTTTTCATCAGGCATGGTGAAGCAATGCACTTACACGCAGAAACTAAGCCAAATGTGTTTTCCTCGCTCGCGATTGATCGTTTTACATTCCAAGTCATAGACAATAATAGTCATCCTGGATATTTAGCATAAGTCTAAGTATAACTCATTCAATAGAATATAACAGTATGGATATATATATATATATATATATATATATATATATATATATATCTTATAATTAGGAAAACAAAACATAAATAACAAAGTGGATAAAGGCCATTTATTTCGTGGAAACTAATCATCTCTTATACAATCATACATATTTATACATTTTGGGTTTTCAATTGATTATGCTAGTGGTAACAAATCTGACTCGTTTTTACTGCTGTTTCTTGTTTTGACTAGTTGGTGAGTGTGTATGCGTTTGTGTTTGTGTGTATGCGTGTTTGCATGTAAAGGTCATTCTCGCAGTATTGCGAAGTGATGTCTGAGATCTTGTCATTATTGTTTTGATAGCTTGAGAATTAACCATTTGTGCGCATTGTTCACTGTTACATATACAAGTGCTATTTTTCCCAGTATAGTTGATCGTTTCACCTCGTTGCGCAAAGTTTTCACGTGGTAACAACGCCAGTGTTGATTGCAGTGTTAAACGCTCACATTGTTTGGAGACTTCTGTCATCGTATGCGCCTCTGTTATTTCCACTTCAGTTTGTTGCCAATCTGATTGTACGTTTGTTGATTCTAGTCGAGGGCCTGTTTGTTCTTGGCTGGATACTAGTAGATTGCTGTTGAATTTTTTTATTCTTCGCCAGTCGATAAGGATATCATGTTGAGGAAACTTTTGAATATTAAGGTCAGGTGCTTGTTGTTTTATGTAAAGGGCTTCGTAGATAAATAATAATTTTTATGATTTTGCTTAATGTAGAATTGTGAAATCGGTCGAATTGACAGGGTGCCCCGTTGCCAATATATGATCGGAAATAGCTGATTTTCCTGACGGTGGTAAGCCTTTGTTAATCAATTTCTGTGGCAAATGTTGCTGGATTCTGCTTATCAATTGCTTATTCGTACGTCCGATATATATTTATATATATATATATATATATATATATATATATATATGTAATTCAATAACCTCTAGAAATGATTATGTGTGCTTCTACCATTAAGTAAAAACACCTATTAAATACGTGTACTGGAAACGTGAGAAATGCAAAGTGTTGAAATCTTATTAGTTTTTGATTAGCTGACAAACGTACACACCTAAAATATTATATATATATATATATATATATATATATATATATATATATATATATATATATATATATATAATTAAAATTTGAAATTGGCTACACCTATTTTGTGCAACACATTTAAAAGCCACAAAATGCATTGCGATATTCGCATTCATTATTAAATATGAATAATTGTACGGTTAAAATTTTTTATTCGATAAAAGGTAAAAAAATTATGATTGATATAGTCAACGGATACATCTTTAACAAATCTACATCTTGGTCTTTTGATGTAAGCGTTTTATTGGTAATCAGGAAAATTTGTTTCGTTTATCTGTACTGATAGTTTATGATCGACAAGTAATCTCCAAAGTATATCACAATTATTCCTTAGAATTTTAAAAAGGCCAATGCCCCTGTGAAGTGTATACCGAATTACGTATTAGCGATTAATTGTATTTTCCCTAAATAAGAGGGTATTAATATTAAAAGATGTAGAATAACTCTTGTGCATCGTGGAAGCACGATTTCATAAAGGTCAACGAAACCTGTAGCTTAATTTGAATAATTATTAATTTCAAATGATTCTGTCCGCGGCCTCGAAAGCGTTTCGATAGTAGAAATATTGTATTTTCATCTATTTACACTCTACTATATAAACGTATGTCACTCTGACAATACATTCGTTAATTTAATAATTTATTAATTGATTTTCTGATGCGAAAAGTGTGTATGTTCCTCCAATTGTATCAGCTTACGTTATGCCCTTGCATTTGTTAAAAATCATTGTTTTAAAGGGTAATGCAAATGGGCAGAAATCAAAGTTTTGATAAATTTGGAATAATTTAAATTTCTGAATTCACCAGTTTAATGAGAACTTTTCCAGATTGGAGCTTTGTTTGCGGCAACATTTGGACGGGACGTGATGAGTTCCCAATAATGACAAAAATTGTCTTCTGGATGAGTTGCCTTATCTAGGTTATACGATGCTTAGTTTATAATCATAAATGGGTAAGGTGTTTATATTAAGGTCGCAGCCTTTATTTAATTAATTATTAAGAACCTATTGGAAAAAGAGTTTAATTAAAAAGCACATTATTTAAAAATCTATTGTTAATTTCAATTTTATCATGCAATAACGACCTATCTGAGAGAACATACTTTTCATACATACAAAAGAAACAAGGAAGTTGTGAGTTCGCGGATAACTATTGCGCAAATGATAATTATTCAGAAAAACGCTTACGGATGTATCAATGTAAGCTATAATTTTCCTGTATTCGAATGGTCCAACAGTGTTCATTTATACAGATGCCATAAGTTTTCATTGCACAAAGTAGGTCTTTTTTTATTTCTGTTCGTTTTTGTATAATGTATATATATTTAATCGAACATAATATCACTAGATTTTCGAAAATTTGGCCTATACTCTATTTAGTATTACAGTGGAGTTGAATTATAGCGAAAAGTAAATAACTATTTTAAACTATTTTATACAGTCCTGCTTTGCATTATTACTGTGCTTCAATACAAGATATATTTCACAAATAATATAACACATTTTAATAGTTGTGATTTTTAATAAATTTAGCTACAGATCTTTATGATATAGATGAGATTTTGCGTTATTCTTTCAACACACAGCAAATGAGAAAACTGTTAAATAAAGTCAATCGAAAATGAAAGGCAGGGATATTGGAAAAGACAGCAAAGTATGCTGTCCTATATAATTTAGAACATGGTATTTCAGCCATTTTTTTATTATTATGTTTTCTTCAATAAAATTTCGGAGTTGCTATATTTAAACGCAAAGTATAAGAATGTGATCTTAAATAAGGTGAAATAAGGAACGATAATAAAGTCATGCTGATTAGGTAATTCAAATCAGAAAAACTAATTTTAAAAAGATTCTAATTACTATGGTGTTATTATTTTAAATTGTCTTCTTAATTCATCATTTCCATAATTGGTAGTGAGAAAACACAAGTCGAGTTGCATAAAAAATATACATTTGAAGAAAAATAAATGGAAATAATGAGAAATTAGCTGAAGGTAAATGCTGTTTATTAATTTAAACTTTAGGTTACTCAATCGCATTTGAGGTATGATTCATAATTTCACTATGAATGACCAATATCGGAATGAAATTCATAAATACGTAACTGCAATAAAATACACCAACGAGTGAGAAATCAAAAGTTCATCGAGCTAAATCTTCAGGATTTACGAAGTACTCTGCAAAATGATTACGAAAATATTTAACGAAACATAAAAAAATTCGCCTGATAATTTTAGTAAATAATGTTAAATTATTAAGTGGTTTATCGTCACTTGCTCCTTTAGCTATATATGGTCTAAAAAATTGTGTATCGCATGGGGAAATATGGAGAATAGAAAACGTAAATAGGGCAATAGATGGAGTGAGAATCAGTGGCAATACAAAGAGTATATAATCAGTTTGTAAAACTGTTATTGTAAACCTCATACTGAAATTTTTGGTTATCCCTCTAGCTAGTATCAGAGAAATAAGTGATTTGTCAATTAATCCTCTACATTTGTTAAATATCGATTTTATTTTTTGCATAATATTCATTTTTGATCGATGTTCATTAATGCGCAATATGCATTAGCGATGCAAGAATTTTTTGTATTGCTACATTTTGACATGGAGAAAATTGTTGGTCAATAGTTGGAATTTGTCATGTTTAGGTGTACCTCATATTAAATCGAATGTTAATTGAGTAACTTAATTTTGTAATAAATAATGTGATTGTTAGAAGTTTCCTTGTGATGTTAGTCTACAACCGATACATAATAACGTTAATAAATTATTGCTTTAGATTTACCATACTGACTACAAGGAAGAGGAAATAATACACAGTTAGAAATACGTTTATTTTTAGCTTTTATAAGGGTAAACAGATCAAATTAGTTTACACAAATCACATATTTGGAAATGGCGTGTTCATGAAGGCGATACATATTGAATTTCATTATTGAATTATTTTTGAATTTATTACATTGAATAACATACAAATTAAAAGAATAAACAAAATATTGATACCAATAAAATCATACATTTTACGCATTTGCTCTACAGGTAAATGCCAATGAATCTATTTATAGATTACGTTGAAGCAGGATTGGAATATTTAAAAAAAGTATGTATTGCACAACGATATAGCGAGATTTTTTACAAAAGTAAATGCTTAAAACATTTATTAACATTGAATTTAAAAATATGGTTTAATATATTCTGATGAACAATATTTGAAGCGTTAACATTCTAAATACGTTGGATATATTGCCGGTTTCATACCTAATTTAAAATGTACGATTTATTTCGGTAATATCGTAAGGAAGCTTGTATTTAACCTATGTCAGCTGTGTATTTATTTGCGTTAAGCAAATGTGCCTCTTTATATCAAAGTTTTTGCTACCCAATTAACAATTCACTGCCGGTTTTCAGTCGGTAGGGCAGCCGTGACGACACTTTAAATCTGGTAAATCGTGTTAATTTAAACAGATGCTTAGGTCTATCAGTTTAAATAGTGCGTTGTTCTCTCCTCTGTCTCGTTCGAGAATTGCATGTATTTAATTCATTCTTCTTATGACTATAAATTACTAATTATCTGACAAAAAAAGTTTTTCTCTAAAAACCTAAATTTTGTTCCAAATTTGTATTGTGTGTGCATTTTAATGAACCTCAAAATAGTTACTAGTTGTATTCTAAGAATGCTTGTCTCGTTACCTAGCATTTAGTTGTAAATAAATTTTTCTTGTCAACGGTGAATCTTTTTAACTGACTTCATACCTTGAAAAGTATTACTGCCAAAGTCTTCCGCTCTTCGCTGAGTTATTTAGTTTCTATGCATGAGTTCTAGATTTGAATATTGAAATGAAATTAGATTTGCATAAAGCACTCCGCTGCTTAAAGTGTACAAACCGAAATTTTAAAACTGTCTGTGCTCCAGATGAGAGAAAACCGAAAAACGTTTATTTCTGTGGAATTGTTTCATTATAATAATGCAAATCGATGACGAACTAAAGAGAAATTTGCTCTTTGAATAATGAAGCGAATGCAAATTTTGTTGATAACGATGGAAAATTTACTCTCTACGCTAAAACGGGAGGTATATAACTCTACTCATAATTATTTATTAAGGCATAATAATACATCTTTACAAGAGCTCTGTTTGAAACTGTATTTGACTGACTATAGAACAAAATCAATGCTACCGGAAATAGAATTCAACTTTTGTCCGATTGGTGAAAAATTATTTACAGAATTGCTGATTATTTGCAATATTCTTATAAAATATTTTTATAATCACGCAAGCATTAAGAATATGATTTATTAACTGACTGGAAAGTTAAACAGGTTAAATTTGTTGTAAAGATTTGAGCATGGAAGTGTAGATATATATATATATATATATATATATATATATAAGAATATTGACAGTATGATCTAAATACTGAATGATGATGCAAAGGCAATTTATAATATAAATGGGATTTACAGATTATGCGCAAATTTTAAGTTATCTTGTTATACTGTGGATTCAGGTGGCCCCTCTCAGGTTACGCTTAAGACATAGATTTCTAATTGGTCAACACCGTAACGTTCACAATGATGAGAATAAATCTAAAATATACACCACGTTTGTGTCCTAAACCTACGCTTAGCTTTAAACCTCAAATAAGTACCGCAAAGGCAAGAAACCAAATTGCTAGATAAGTTGAAAGCCGTATTTGTTTAAATTTGCATCCTAAAATGACAATAAAAATACATTGCGCGAAATATTTTAATTTGTCTACTGTTGCATTATTTTATTCGTTTATGTTCCAACATCTCGTTTGCATTTAATAAACTCAAAGGTTCCAATCTTGATGTAAACAGCAATCCAATTATATATATATATATATATATATATATATATATATATATATATATATATATATATATACTCTATGTCAGTAGAACCCAGTATTGTACACACTGTAGAAACAAAATTATCTAGTAGATTAGTTTTACTTTGTATGAACTCTTCAAGTGATATCTAGAATTCACCACGTAAAGTACGTGAAGAGTTCTCTATAAGTTCGAAACCTGTCTACTCGATGAATCGCCTGTTTTCCACTATATGATATTTTGTTCAAATTGGCAATTATATATACATATACATATATCAAACTAGCTACCTTGATCTAATTAAATGATATAACCACCTGTGTGATGAATGCCCCTCTAAATTGTTTGTAGTTTGTCTTCTTTATAAATAGTTTACCTGCTTTTAAGGCATTTGTTTTCGATTTTGAAGTTAAATTGTGAGCAAATGAGCATAGATTGTATATATTTATAATTTCATTGCTGACGTGAAATCCATGTATCATTGGATTTTAAACCATTTCCAATCAAGTACAATGCATGCTAGGCTACTGGGCGTGAGAGCAGCAAATCTAATTTTTTGTAGCCTATATATGCATTTTGATTTGGTCCTCGTTTCTCAGTTTGCCCTCGTATTATCATAATGATCATTAAAGTTCAAAACTGTTTTGCGTCTGGTTGGATAAAATGGGACCGGTAAAAAATTATGGCTTGGTCACTTGATTTAAGTAAATTTTGTCACCACCAGTGAAATAAATGATTCTTAAATTGTAATTTATTGCGTAGTAACTTTTCATATATTGAGACAGTTTTTCTGTCCATTAATTTATTGAAATTATTACCATCTAGCAGGGGAAATATTTCTACATATGGTAGCACTATGTCAGTGTTGTAATATCGTGTAACTAGAAATTAATCCTATTCAAAAATATGCAGTGTGACGATAAGCTATGTCATGGCATAATTGCTGTTAATTTTTTGTTATAAATTGCATAATACTGGTAGTCGGAAGAGGAAAGATGGTTAAAATAAACATAAATGAGCGTAAATTTTACCGCTCTACAGAATTAAGAGAAAGAGTGCGTAGGCATGAAGCTGGGTGCAAATGTGCCTCAAAGATTTAACCCATTTTCTTCACAATGTCCAGCAGTCTATAAAGAATTTCATAAGTTTGAAATAATATATATATATATATATATATATAATAAATACATAATGGCAAGATTTGATTGTATTTAATTTGTCACTGTTAAGTAAACATAAACAAATATTAAAAAACACGTTAACTTCTTATTTATGAGGTAATAATGAAGCATTTTCCACTGGGAATTGAATAAAGGCAATTGTTTTAATTAATTACACCATATATATAATTAAAATAAAATATATATTGAATTTAAACAGTCTACATGATTCTACCAAATATATATATATATATATATATATATATATATATATATAATCACATATATCTACATGTATATTTACACACGTAAGTAAATTTATGGCAATATATAGGCACAGCATTGAAGTATATTGGCAGGATTTAATTGTTTGTATGCTTTCAGTGTAAACTTAATGTTTCATTTGACGGAAATTTTGTCGAATTCGT
>JAQBSW010006673.1:0-46675 GCA_029291075.1 Eudiplozoon nipponicum | reverse complement strand
TTACTAATGAGAATAGGAAGAACTGCCTAACACCATTTTACAAAGGACCATACAAGGTCAAGAGGATGACTGATAAGAATGTCATCATAGAAATAAATGGCATTGAGGATTGTGTTACGTTGGATCGCTGTATTCCCCAGTTTATCTGGATTGACGGTGTGACCGAATTAAAAGATGCGTTGAATGACCGTTCCATGGGCGAATCTGAGGTGTGCAATCCCATCTTGCAGACACATAATGAAATGCAGCAATTTGAAAAACCGTTGTCTAACATATCAAAATCTTATTCTACTGAATCACAGCATGAAAATTATTTGTCAACGCCAGATGATATTGAAGAACCAGCGAATGTTATATCGGGCGAGATGACGACGTCAGGGGCGCCAGTATGCACAAAACGATCTGGAAGAATACTACGTCAGCCGAAGAACGATGATTACATCTACTATTAGTCGTTCCTCTCTTTTTTTGAGAAGGTGGTGTGTGTAGAGGATGTTGAATCCTCCGCCTTTTATAAAATGACCTTGAATGATAAATTTAAACCACCATAGCTGATTGTAACAACTTTATTTAAAAAGAATTTTTTCTTTTTATTTTCCAGAACATTCTTTGTTTAAAGACTTGATTTTTAAAATTGTGCGCTATTTTCAGTTTTTGAGTATCGTGCTTCCGAGCTGGTTGTAGATTTTCGTTTGCTGCATTTTTTAACATTTCTCTCCATAATAAACGATTACAACATTGCACAATATACATCTTTCAACACTTGCCTTGTGTTCTGATATAATATAACACTGAGGAGGAGTCTTGGAACAGGTAATTTATTTATTATTGTGGGTCACGTACACATCAAAGCAGATTATTGCTGAAGATATAGCTTTCCAACTTTCACCTTCCAAACGCCTAAAATAATTGTCAATTTGAGTACCATAATTCTTGATCATGAATGCCGATATTAAATTAGAAGATGTATTTCATTTAGGGCAGGACCTAATGGATTTAAATCTTATTGACACAGATAACAATGTAGGCAAAACAGACTCTACTGTGAATGTTAGGACTTCTAGCGAACTGGCATCTATGGGGCTTACAAATACCAAAAGGTTAGGGGCCTCAACATAGGTACGAAATACCTAATACATACTTGCAGAAATATTAGTTCACCGCAACAAAGAGTATTTAGCTGTTATATATTGAATTCAATGATGTCATGCTTACCGCAAAATGTGATAACTGCTATCGATCAAGGCCAGAGTGTATGGATTTGCCGGAGTCACAGGTGATCACAAAGAGTTGTTAATTTCATTTAGATGAATTATAGCATTAATTGATATATATTATGTTGGTGCCATGCACCGACGCTGGCAACTGTGCTGTTAGTACCATGTACCTTTTCGGTACTAGAATGTTGGTATCGGTTACTAACACAATAGCCATAGTGTTAGTATCCTTTACAGACTGGGTACATATATTATATAGAGTGATTAAGCGTGGAAGTCGCATTTTCGAGACTTGATATTATGTTAGCTTCACTTTTATAGGTTTACACATTCGTCTAGGAGATTGTACCGTCCCAATATCCCACATTCTTCACCAAAATATATTGTGATTAAAGGGCGTAATTCCGGCTCCTTTTGATGAGTTGCCAGTAATCACGAAACAAATGTGCATGAAAATATACTTTCTGTTCAGGCTCTCTTTGGTTTATTCTTGTGGTCACAACTGAACTAATTTGTTACTAGGTTCGCAACACCTAACACATACTTGCACAAATATTAGTTCTCCACAACAAAGAGTATTTAGCTTTTATATATTGAATTCAATGATGTCATACTTACCGCAAAATTTGATAACTGCTATCCATCAAGGCCAGAGTGTTTGGATTTACCGGAGTCACAGGTGATCACAAAGAGTTGTTAATTTCATTTAGATGAATTATAGCATAAATTAATATCTATTATGTTGGTGCCATGCACCGACTCTGGCATTTGTACTGTTAGTACCATGTACCTTTTCGGTACTAGAATGTTGGTATCGCTTTCTAACACAATAGCCATAGTGTTAGTATCCTTTACAGACTGGACACATATATAATATAGAGTGGGTAAGCGTGGAAGTCGCATTTTCGAGACTTTATATTATGTTAGCTTCACTTCTATAAATTTTCACCTGGATCTTGGAGATGGTACCGTCCTAATATCCCACATTCTTCACCCAAATATATAGTTGTTAAAGGGCGTAATAACGGCTCCTACTGATGAGTCACTAGTAAGCACGAAACGAATTTGCATGAGATTATACTTTCCGTTCCTGCTGTCGTTGGTTTATTCTTGTGGGCACAACTGAACTAATTTGTTACTAGGTTTGCAACACCTAATACATAATTGCACAAATTTTTTTTCTCCACAACAAAGAGTATTTAGCTTTTATATATTGAATTCAATGATGTCATGCTTACCGCAAATTGTGATAACTGAAATCGATCAAGGCCAGAGTGTATGGATTTACCGTAGTAACATGTGGTCACAAATAGTTGTTAATCTCATTTAGATGAATTATAGCATTTATTGTCATCTTTTACGTTGGTTCCATGCACCGTTTCTGGCATTTATACTGTTAGTACCATGTACCTTTTCGGTACTATAATGTTGGTATCGGTTACTAACACAATAGCCATAGTGTTAGTATCCTTTACAGACTCGGTATTTATATTATATAGAGTGAGTTAGCGTGGAAGTCGCATTTTCGAGACTTTATTTGATGTTAGCTTCACTACTATAGGTTTACACATTCGTCTAGGAGATTGTACCGTCCCATTATCCCACATTCTTCACCCAAATATATAGTGGTTAAAGGGCGTAATTCCGGTCCTTTTGATGAGTTGCCAGTAATCACGAAACAAATGTGCATGAAAATATACTTTCTGTTCAGGCTCTCTTTGGTTTATTCTTGTGGTCACAACTGAACTAATTTGTTATTAGGTTCGCAAACACCTAACACATACTTGCACAAATATTAGTTCTCCACAACAAAGAGTATTTAGCTTTTATATATTGAATTCAATGATGTCATGCTTACCGCAAATTGTGATAACTGAAATCGATCAAGGCCAGAGTGTATGGATTTACCGTAGTAACATGTGGTCACAAATAGTTGTTAATCTCATTTAAATAAATTATAGCATATATTGATATCTATTTTGTTGGTTCCATGCACCGATTCTGGCGTTTATACTTTTAGTACCATGTAGCTTTTCGGTACTAGAATGATGGTATCGGTTACTAACACAATAGCCATAGTGTTAGTATCCTTTACAGACTGTGTACATATATTATATAGAGTGAGTAAGCGTGGAAGTCAAATTTTCGAGACTTTATATGATGTTAGCTTCAATTCTATTAATTTTCACCTTCATCTTGGAGATGGTACCGTCCCAATATCGCACATTCTTCACCCAAATATATAGTTGTTAAAGGGCGTAATAACGGCTCCTACTGATGCGTTGCTAGTAAGCACGAAACGAGTTTGCATGATATTATACTTTCCGTTCATGCTGTCGTTGATTTATTCTTGTGGGCACAACTGAACTAATTTGTTACTAGGTTTGCAACACCTAATACATACTTGTATACATATATGTTCTCCGAATCAGAGAGTATTTATCTTTTGTTTATTAAATTGAATGATGCCATGCTTACGCAAAATGTGATAACTGAAATCGACCAAGGCCATAGTGTATGTATTAACTGGAGTAACATGTGGTCACAAATAGTTTTTAATCTCATTTAAATGAATAATAGCATATATTGATATCTATTATGTTGGTTCCATGCACCGATTCTGGCATTTATACTGTTAGTACCATGTACCTTTTCGGTACTATAATGTTAGTATCGGTTACTAACACAATAGCCATAGTGTTAGTATCCTTTACAGACTGGGTACATATATTATATAGAGTGATTAAGCGTGGAAGTCACATTTTTGAGACTTTATTTTATGTTAGCTTCACTTCTAGAGGTTTACACATTCGTCTAGGAGATTGTACCGTCCCAATATCCCACATTCTTCACCAAAATATATTGTTTTTAAAGGGCGTAATACCGGCTCCTTTTCATGAGTTGCCAGTAAGCACGAAACAAATGTGCATGAAATTATACTTTCTGTTCATGCTCTCTTTGGTTTGTTCTTGTGGTCACAACTGAACTAAGTTGTTACTAGGTTCGCAACACCTAATACATACTTGCACAAATATTAGTTCTCCACAACAAAGAGTATTTAGCTTGATATATTGAATTCAATGATGTCATGCTTACCGCAAATTGTGATAACTGATATCGATCAAGGCCAGAGTGTATGGATTTACTGGAGTAACATGTGATCACAAATAGTTTTAATCTCATTTAGATGAATTGTAGCATTTATTGACATCTATTATGTTGGTTCCATGCACCGATTCTGGCATTTATACTGTTAGTACCATGTACCTTTTCGGTACTAGAATGTTAGTATCGGTTACTAACACAATAGCCATAGTTTTAGTATCCTTTACAGACTGGTTACATATATTATATAGAGTGATTAAGCGTGGAAGTCGCATTTTCGAGACTTTATATTATGTTAGCTTCACTTTTATAGGTTTACACATTTGTCTAGGAGATTGTACCGTCCCAATATCCCACATTCTTCACCAAAATATATTGTGATTAAAGGGCGTAATTCCGGCTCCTTTTGATGAGTTGCCAGTAAGCACGAAACAAATGTGCATGAAATTATACTTTCTGTTCATGCTCTCTTTGGTTTATTCTTGTGGTCACAACTGAACTAATTTGTTACTAGGTTCGCAACACCTAATACATACTTGCATGTATATTAGTTCTCCGCAACACCAGTATTTAAATGCTGCCGTAGACAGCGTATTAATCAAATTGGTGTTTAGATTTAATGCTTTTAACTGCTTGAATGGCTATAGCATGCGAAATGTTGAACCAACTCAGATTCTCGGCGTCAGAGTTATCGAGCATCTCCGCAGTTGGAGTATTAATGGAGTAAACTTCTATGAGATAATTTAGGTAGTGGCCGGCAAAGCTGGAGACGACTGAACGGGAAAAGTTTATGTTTGTGATTATGGACTTGTTTAATAGTATATTTTTGATAATTGCAATTTTTTATGGGATTAAGGAGCTGTTCGAATACATCTTTCAATGCGGAGCGCTTATTTATTAATTAATGAATTAATGAGCTAATCGATACGTCGAAGTTTGAAAGCGCGGACAATTGAAGAGGTGCGTAATCTAGAATTGCGAGCAAAGTTGTTCGTATTTAAACTAACGTGATCAACTTGTTCGCCGTACGCATGTGATGAATAGAGGTGGCAGAAGCAAAGTGGGAAGATTAGACGTTCTGGACATAGGAAAAGCACAAAAAGATTTCGTCTTGGAGGATTAAATCTCATTGTAACGGTTTCACAGAGTCGGATAAACTCTTTCAAATCTGTGAATCAATCGAATGATTGATTGTTCTCTCTTGGGATTGAGGATTAAAGAGAAATAAGAGAGGATACCAGGCAATGATCTAGGTTAGAAAGGATCTCCCTATTTTGAACATTGGTCACTTCTTTGTTGGAGAGAACGCAGTCGAGTTGGTTGTTTCCTCTTGTAGGAAGGTGCACAAATTGATTCAGTAGGTTTTCCGCAAATAGCCGAAGCAGCGGATGATTTTCTGATGTTAAACTGTGCCAGTTAGCCAGAGGAAGGTTAAGGTCTCCCACAACGATGTATTGATCGGATGGTTGAGAAAAATTAGTGGACAGAAGTTGGGCCCCGCGAGCGTCGTCAATTATTAAGATATTTAGAGGCATAAAGGCAACACAAACATATAAGCTTTGATCTAAAATCAAAATCTGAAATGAAAAGAATTTTAGCCCTAATGAATTAGATGTAGTTAAGCGTTTAGGCATGAAAGAGAATCGGACATAGGCAGCCCGACCATCACTTTGGCCAAAAGCTCTATTGCTACGAAAAAAGTGTTACCATTGATGAGAAAAAGATCATCGCATTGTATGGAAAGAGGCAGCCACTTTTCAACAAGTAAGCCAATATTGAGCTCGTTGGACGATAGAAATGCTTGCAGTTGATTGATTTAATAATAATATAATAATAATAATAATAATAATAATAATAATAATAATAATAATAATAATAATAATAATAATAATAATATAATAATAATAATAATAATAATAATAATAATAATAATAAATTTATTGGCAGCAAAGGCAAACTTGCCCAATAATTGAAATGACAAGGCACAAATCAAGACTAGGATATGTAAAGTTGAAAGAAATTGTGACTAGAAAGATAATTAAAGATAGGGATTAAAATTATTTTCAAAGAGAAATACTTTCATCACCTTCGAGATAGGTCGTTCTGAGGAGAAACTGATTTCATTTGACTAGGCAAGGATCGACTAGATTGAGGCTTGTGAAGAGTCCGAGCATCAATGCAGGATTTGCTGTCCTCGGTTGAATGAATTTGAGACTGAATTATAAGGCAAGGAAGGATCAGCTACAGACAACGACCGTCAAAATTCTTTGTCGTAATTTCCGAGTTCCTGTAAGGTAATATTGACTAGAATGAAGTCGACCAGACTAATGATTGTAAAGAGTCAAAATATCAGTATCGCATGCAGGGTTCACTGAATTCAGCTGAATGAGATTACGACTGCTGGAAGGCGAGTAAGAACCAGAGTCCGATGAATGCCGTCAGATGGTCAAGCAGAATTTTCGAGTTTCCGATCATTTGCTGAAACACAATGAAGAGAATTAGTAGAGCAAATTATGAAAAAATACTTAATATTTGGATGTGGTAAAAATTGGTATTGGAGAGCCCGGATATGATGTTTAGAATCAAAGGCGACTTGTCAAAATTAGAGGCTGAGCAAGAAGAAACTTAACGCTCCGAATCTAGTTAAAAGTCTGGGGATAACAAAGTATTAGGGGTGAAGACGGATCCAGTAACGCTTCCAATCAGAGTTCCCGCATAGGAATTTGTTGAAAAAGTGAGTGTGAGCAACCTTCTCAAGCTCATGCTGGAATAGGAGCTAAATTTCCGCAAGTAGTGCGATAAATACACTTTTGGCTTTGGAAAAGAGATAGATTTTGTTAAATATATTGAATTAAAGAGTTGCAATTGCGCCTAGTGTAGATGTGGCTTTGATGAAAACGATAATGAATCAAAAACTTTAGATATATCTAGTAAGAGAAGACTGCATTCATAAACTTTAGAAATAGAAGAGTAAGCGCGATTAAGAACACTGACTAAGTTGGTGGAAGGGGAGCGGCCATTTAAGAAGCCATGTTGATCGTCAAGGAGGCAGAATTTATCTCGAGAATTAATGCAACGGTAGATTAAGATATATAATACCCTATCTAAGTTTTATTGAAAGCAGACACAATAGTTATTGGGCGGAGCTTTTTGAATGAGGAGATTGACTAAGTGTCATTTTTGAGATGGGAGAGATCGTTGAGTTAAGCCAATCCGGGCGAAGATAGGTAGTTTCTAAACATCTGTTGAAAACATCAGCAATCAGAGAAATGTTTTTCCAACCTAGAAGAGCAATCGTACTAACAGAGACATCTTAGTGATCAACTTGGTGCTTAGATTTGATGTCTTTCATTACTTGAAAGACGGTGGCTGGTGAAATTTTGAACCAACGAATATTTCAGAGTCGCCTTTATGGAGCATCTCTGCAGGTGGAGTTGGGATGAAAAAATGAATCTACGAGATAATTTAGATAGTTGTCGACAAAGCTGGAGTCGTCCGAACGAGAGAAGTTTATTTTTGTTGTCTTGGACTTTTATAGAAATTGGTTTTTGATGACTGCCAATTTTGTTTTGGAGTTGAGTGTTGTATGAATGCGTCTTTCGATGCCGAGCACTTGTTTGTTTATTACTTGTTTACTGAGCTCATCGATAGGTCAGATTGTGAGAGCGCAAACAAGTGACGAGGTGCGTAATCTTAAATTTCGTGCAAGGTTGTCACGTGCTTTGTACAAGGTGTTCAACTTGTTCGTTGTGTGTATGTGTAAAATGGGATGATAAGACGTTATGGACATCGGAAATAAACGAGGAGAGTTAATCTGGGAGAATTAAATCTCTCGAATTAACGGCATCACAGAATAAGTTAAACTTTTCACAGAGAGTGAATCGCCTGAAGGATTAAATGCTCTTTCTTGAGATATAGGATAGAAGAGGAATAAGAAACGATAACTGGCAGTGGTAGAGGTTAGGAGAGATCTCCCGAGATTAAATATTGATGACATTTTAGTTGGAGAGACACAATCGAGTGTGTTGTTACCTCGGGTAGGAAAGTGCACAAATTGATTTGATTGGTTGTCCGAAAAGAGCCGAAACAACTATTGCTTTTCTGATGTTAGATTATGCCAGTTAGCCAGAGAAAGATTAAGGTCACCAACAACGACATATTGATCGGAATGTTGAGAGAAAATAGTGGACATAAGTTGGGCCCCACGAGTATCATCGAATATTGAGAGATTCGGTAATCTGGAGGTAATTCAAACAGATAAGCTTTCATCTAGAATCAGTAGCTGAAATTAAAAGGATTCAAATCCTAGTGAGATAGATGAAGAAAAACGTTTACGCATGAAAGACGATCTGACGTAGGCAGCCAGATCACCTCCTTGGCCAACAGCTCTGTCGCTTTGAAAAAAATGTAATCAATGATGAGGAAAGGATCATCGCAGTGTATAGAATGAAACAGACACGTTTCACCAAGAAAGCACATATCTAGCTCGTTGAAGGATAAAAATTCTCGCAGTTGTTTGATTTTGGGCTCAAGTGATCGGCCATCGATAAGAATTTCCGAAGGGGATCCATGGAAAAGAAGATTAGACCGGGAAGGAAAGGCATGCGTGAGTTTTCCGTTGGCGACCGGAGCATTACCGAGGGCTGATAAGAGTGATTGATCGCTTTCTGATGAGAATTGAGCAGTCAGCTTCGATCTGGAATTACTTAGACCCAGTATTATTAGACGAGTGTAGGATTTGAAGGTTTCGAAAGCAGGACGCTGACGGGTTTACTTGGCTCGAAGGACTGCTCTGAAGCAGAGTTACGGGGGTGTGAGTGGACAAGACCCGATCAGAGGCTGTCTCCATTGTTCTACGTGGTTTTGGTATGGTTGGACGAGGAGGAAGTTGTAGGGGATTAATCGGTGGTACGCGGAGCTGTGAGGTTTTTTACATTTTGACGGTTTCGGGACCACTGCACCGGTCGTGATATTGGCTGGACATGAGTGTTTAGGACTGACGCTGGAGAAGGGGGTCCGTTGATGGGGGTCGTTACTCGGCTGGAACGGCCACGACGACGCGTTATAGATTGTGTCTTTTAGATGGGATTTTTTTGCTGTATAAGTTAGTGATTAAGATGAGCCCATTAAATCGGGAAGTGCTCAGAAATGTAGGTCCGAAGGAATCAGCGTCACCTATTATTCCTCTATAAAATGATCAGTGCTTTTTGGATTGCTCCAGCAAGGGTAAGCGCGTATAGTTACAGAAGAGAGTGTGGTGACTGGTGGGAAGGTCCTTGCTTCTTCTGCTGTGCTCTGTAACAAGGTGTAACCAGGCTTCAATTTGACTTTGCCAGTCGATATTAATGGTGATAGAGATTTTAGCTGATCAAGCTCATCGTTGGACAGTCTTTGTGAGTAGGAAAGACAAAAGCACGACCTATGGTTATATGGCAGTGAAAATTTTGTCACTTTTTGGCTTTCATATGGTGCTGTGTTGTTGTTGAGATGATGAAAGTTGTCTCCCAATTGATTGATCATATCCAAGGCCCGATCATCTTTTGAGAAAGGAGAGTGCGGAGACCAGTGGAAAAGGTTGTGTATGTTGTGATTGCGCAAAGCAACCTCCCGCACAACGCCATTAAGAAAGTCATCTGCCTAAATCAACAGGTGTGGCTGAACGGTTGTGACAGAGAGGTTTCCAGTTAAGGCTCTGAGCAATGCTGTGGCGTCTGCCACTTGTTGCTGGAGGACAGCTAGTTTGGATAGTAGCTTCTGAGTTAAGAAAGAGGTTGTGGAAGCTGATGGCAAAATCTGGTTCATCACAAAGGAATGTGATAAAGAAACAGATATTAAAGAGAATCAGAAAAAAGAAATATATATATATATATATATATATATATATATATATATATATAAATCTGAAGAGATAAAATGTAAATTCGCAAAATATGTAAATAAATTACAAGTTTAGAAGTTTCCTAATGATGAGATAAGACGAGAAATCTAAATATAAATCTAAAAATAAAACTCGATCTCAGTTCAAAATTATAGAAATCCACGCGCACGACCACTCCGGCTGTTGCTCTTCGTCAGCAATATTATAAATAAATAATTTTGAGTAGGTGATGTGAACGTGTAGAGGCCCCTAACCTATTCGAGTCTGAGAGCCCCATAGATGCCAGATCGCTTGAAGTCCGAAAATTTACAGTAGAGTCTGATATGCTTATATTTCCACTCGCATCTGCTAGATTCAAATCTGCAATATCCTGTACTAGCCTACTTGTGTCCTCAAATTTAATATCGGACTCCACGTCTGGTTAGTTTAATAATTAAATCGACACTTAATGTTAGACAATCGGAATACGAAAGTTGTCTCGCTTAACTTCCCGAACAAATAATCTGAAAGAGATATACGTGAACAACAGAATAACCAAATTACCTGTTTCAGAACGTCCCTTCTACGTGTGCTTCACTAACACAATATAAATCAATTATAGCAGAAATGTATTTTTAATATGTATTCGTTTTACTAGAGAAAAAATGTTCAAATAGCAGCAGACCAAAAGATGTTATAACCAATCGAGGTGCGAGACACTCGAAAACTGAAAATGGCGCACAATTCAAAGTCAAGTATTTAAACAAAGAATGTTCTGGGAAATAAAAAGAAAAATTCTTTTTAAATAAAATTCGTTACAATCAGCCATGGTGGTTTAAATATATCAGTTAATGTTATTTTACATTTGGCGGAGGATTTATCTTCCTCCACATACACCACCTTCTCAAAAAAGACGGCTAGTAATAGACGTGATCAAAATTCTTTGGCTGACGTGGCACTCTTCCATATCGAGTTGTGCCTAATGGCGCCCCTGAGGTCGTCATCTCGCCCGGTACAGTTTTCACTGGTTCTTCCATATTATCTAGTATTGCGAAATAGTTTTCATGCTGTGAACTGGTAGAATAAGATTTTACTATATTAGACAACGCATCTTCTGAGTTCTGCATTTCGTTATGTGCCTGTATGGTGGGATTGCACACATCAGAATCGCCCATAGAACGACGGTCATTCAACGCATCTGTTAATTCAGTCATACCGTCTATCCAGATTAACTGGGGAATGCAACGATCCAACATAACATAATCCTCAATGCCATTTATTTCTATGATGACATTCTTGTCAGTCATCCTCTTGATCTTGTATGGTCCTTTATAAAATGGTGTCAGACAGTTCTTCCTATTTTCATTAGTTATACACACATGCGAAGCCTATTTCAAATCAGAGGACACATAGCATTTGGTTTTTGCTTTTCTAGTCTTGGTCAGAGCTAAACGACACATCTTATCTCTAAGTGCTCCTGCTAACCAATTTACATAACTAGAAGCCCAATCAAGACTACTTGGAGTTTCTATTAGAAGATCTCCAGGCAAACTTAATGGTTCTCCATAAACCAATTCTGCTATGGAAGTTCCTAATTGTGCCCTATATCTGTTGCGCATGGCGAGTAGTACTATAGGAAGATCGTGTATCCAGCTTGTTCCACTAGTACACCTTAATGCAGCTTTCAGTTCACGATGCAGCCTCTCTACCATCTCATTCGCTCGTGGGTTATACGCGCTAGTATGTAATACAGTGGTTCACATGATGTTGAGGGATCTCTCGAAAAGCTCGGACATAAATTGACTACCACGATCACTAGTGACCTTTTTCGGAACACCATAACGCGATATCCAATTATGTAGAAACGCGAACAAGACTTCTTGCGCTGTCATGTCTTTTAAAATCGCCACTTCGAATTGACGACTAAACCTATCTACCATAGTCAGCAAGTATTTGTTTCCATTTACTTCAGGCATCTCGACAATGTCTATGTATACGTGTCTGAACCGTCCAATTGGTATCCAAATATTCTTTATCTCGGTTCTGGTATGTCTCCACACCTTACACGTTTGACACTTGGCACAGGCTCTTACCCATACCCGTATGTCTTTAGACATGTGCGGCCATACGTATCTGTCGTTGATCAATAGAATGGTGGCTTTAATGGATGGATGACCCATGTCATGTAACACTTGGATAATCTTGGCCCGTAACTTCAACAGAACATATTGTCGTGGTTGACTTCTAAACGTTTCGCATAACAAACACTTACCACTTATGAGCTTACGAACATATCCTGGTCTTTTGGACAAAACTAATGTAAAAGGATCCGATTCTTGCGCTTCCTCGATTTGACTAACTAAATCAAGCATCGAATTGTCTAAATTCTTCAATGGACCTTGAAATATCAGCTCGACATGGGCTTCATTCGGTCTGCTAAGTGCATTGGCTACCACATTCTCCTTATCAGCAATATGAGACACTGTGAAATCGAACCCTGCTAACCGTGTTATTTGGGAATTTAATCTACGAGAGTAATTAAGCCTAGTTGTTTTACCAAGTATACTGATCAGCGGCTTATAATCGGTCAGTAACTTAAACTTATGACCATCTAAGTAATGCTCGAAGTGTAGCACTGCGGCATACACTGCTAGAAGCTCTTTGCCAAACGTATCATAACGTTTTTCTCGATCATTAAGCTTACGGCTATAAAACCCAATCGGTCTTACTACGTCCTGATCTCTTTGCTGTAGCACTGCCCCTAATGCAACATCTGAGGCATCTGTGATTAGCTCGAAAGGTTTTTCCCAATCTACAGGTGCTAATGTGGTTATGTCACTTAACATTTCCTTGGCCTTTTGGAAATTTTCTCGGTCTTCTGGACTCAAGTTTATAGGCCAAGACTTCTTGATCGTGCTCTTTTCACGAGTGAGATGGCTGTGTTAACGATCCAAGAATTCCGGCTAGACCTGGAATGAATCGACGGTAATAGCTGATCATGCCCAAGAACCTTCGCAACTGGCGTACGGTTCGGGGTTCCGTTACGTCCTTTATAGCTTGGATCTTATCTTCCAAAGGTTTAATTCCGTCTTTGGAAAGTATATGACCAAGGTATTTAACTGAAGAGCAACCGATATTACTCTTATTAGGTTTGACCACTAATCCATATTGTTCCAGCCTGGTCAAAACAGTTTCCAAATGCGTACGATGTTCATTTCGTGAGCGACTAAAAATTATTATGTCGTCTATATATACCCTCGCAAATGGACAATTCTGAAGGATTTCTTCAGTCAAACGCTGGAATGTCTGACTGGCATTTTTCAAACCAAAAGACATTCGAAGAAATTCATGCGATCCCCCTCCAGGAAATCTGACTGCGGTGAGTGGTATCGAACTTTCCTCCATTGGTATCTGATAGTACGCTTTCTGGAGATCTCAAGTTGAATAAACCTCATATCCCATTATATCTCGGTGTAAAGTACTCTGGTTAGGGAGAGGATAAGAATCACCCTTCGTCACTGAGTTTAATAGACGATAATTTCCACAAACCCTCCATTGACCCGGTTCAGGTTTGGGAACTACCACTATTGGGGAAGAAAAATTGGAATTTGACCTTCTACATATCCCTGCTTCGTGCAATTGGTGAAATTCTGACAAAGCAACCTATTGCTTGTGTTGTGCCAATGGTTGAGCTTTTTGTGAGCAAGGCAACGGAGCCACCAATTCTATCTGGTGTTCTACTCCTGTCTTCAAACCTATCCTTTTGGCACTGATAGGTTGAAACACTGCTAGGTGTTTCTCGAATATATCGGCAAAGTCCTGGACGACTGTTGGACGAGGTAAAGAACCGTTCTAACTGCCGATGTGTTAGAATCAGTAGGTGTTGATATACCTTCGCCTTCTGCGATAGTCCTAGCCTTGGGGTCTAATGTCAGCTTGAAATGTATCAAGAAATCCATGCCAATGATATGGTACTTGACATCGGCTACAGGAAAATTCCATCGGAAGGAAGATTTCTGGCCTAACGTTACCGACATTTCTTTCATCCCTTTCACTCCTATCGGACTACCGTTAGCGGCCCATAGTTGATAATCAAATGTGGGGCAATCTGCTTCCACCACGTCTGACCTAACTATGCTTACCTCAGCACCCGTATCGATAAGAAAATCTAATCCAGATAATTCATCTTTAATAATGAACTTGTTGCTGGACAATCCGGCAATGTTTTCCAGATCTCCGCTTAGTAAGAATCTGAACCTCTTGCCTTCTTCTTCGGTGCTATTTGATCTAGTCGCATCTTTTGCTTTGAGTATGCCTTTTAAAGGCATATCTGGGAGCCTTTGCAATGGAACCCCCCCTACGGCTCCTACTAGCGGGGGTTTTGTCCTTTTCCCGGTGATGGATTTCTCTCTACCGGTTTTGTGCTTCCTTTCCATCTGGGTCCACCTAATCGCGGGTATATACAATTCTCACCTTGGCACTTCGCACTTCGTCCGTACTCGCAATGTGCCTTACACCATCCGCGTGGCCCTTCGAAGCGTTGACGCGAGTGACTCCCTCGACGTCTAGTATACCTATCCTGACTCTGAAGTTGTGCAATGTCACTACGTAACCTAGCAACTTCTCTACATAAGAAACGCAATGTTTCTTGTATAGTCAGGTTGCTTTCGGCATCTGCCCTAACTGACTGCATCGTGACAGAATCTGCTATTACAGCATGTACTTGTGGTTCCTGCTGTTTATACAAGCCGTCTAACCCTCTGAGTTTAGTTGGCCAATCAATGCTCATAGTGTCAAATACTTCCAATGTGGTTCTAGGCCTAATTGGTAGCTCAGCTGTGAATATGGAGTTGACTACATCTCTGGATATATTCAACCTGGAAGCTTTTGTGCAAAGGCGTTCATAAAATTCGGACGGTAATTGACGCCCTATTTTTTCTAAGCGTAATAGTTCGCACATTTGCGCCGATCTTCCAGGCTGATATCTCTGTTGAATTTCAGCCATTAATAACTCAAATGCATTGTACGGCTTTTCTTCCACAGTTCTGTCTCTGAAATTTTCCAAGGCATTTCGGAAATTTTCAGGCAATGCCATCCATGCTGCAACAAATTTCTCCATTGGATTTACAATATTATAAGCACTAAATATCATTTGGGCATCTCCGACCCAACTTGAATGTTTTTCAGATTTGTACTGCGGTAGACTTAAAATTCTTGGACTGGCGCGGTCGCCAAATTTTGTAGAGGCTCCTAACCTATTCGTGTCTGAGAGCCCCATAGATGCCAGATCGCTTGAAGTCCTAAAATTTACAGTAGAGTCTGATATGCTTATATTTCCATTCGCATCTGCTAAATTAAAATCCGCAATATCCTGTACTAACCTACTTGTGTCCTCAAATTCAAAATCAGCCTCCATATCTGGTTAGTTTAATAATTAAATCGACACTTAATGTTAGGCAATCGGAATGCGAAAGTTGTCTCGCTCTAACTTCCCGAACAAATAATCTGGAATGAGATATACGTGAACAACAGAATAATCAAATTACCTGTTCTCAGAACGTCCCTTCTTTGTGTGCTTCAATAACAGAATATAAGATCAGTTATAGCAGAAATGTATTTTTAATATGTATCCGTTTTACTAGAGAAAAAATGTTCAAATTGCAGCAGACCAACAGATGTTACAACCCGTCGAGGTGCGTGACACTCGAAAGCTGAAAATGGCGCACAATTCAAAGTCAAGTGTTTAAACAAAGGATGTTCTGGAAAATAACACAAGAAAAATTCTTTTTAAATAAAATTCGTTACAATCAGCCATGGTGGTTTAAATTTATCAGATGAATGTTATTTTACATTTGGCGTAGGATTTATCTTCCTCCACTTGCAGCTCGGTTACAGAATAAAGTAACTCGAATTACTGCTGAGGCCCCTAACCTATCCGTGTCTGTAAGCCCCATAGATGCCAGATCGCTGGAAGTCCTAAAATTCACAGTAGAGTCTGATATGCTTATATTATTGCTTGTGTCATTTAAATTCAAGTCCGCTATGTCCTGCACTAACTTGCATGTGTCCTCATACTTAATATCGGTAACCATGATCAAATGTTTTAATAATTAAATTGACACTTACAATGGCAAATGGAAGGTGAGAGTCGGACAGCTTCAAATCCAGCAATAAATCTGTTTTGATGTGTACGTGACCCACAAATAAAACAATTATACCTGTTCTAAGGCTCCTCCTCAGTGCTATATTATATCAGAACACAAGGCAAAGATTGGAAGAGTATATTGAAAATTGTTGTAATCGTTTATAATGGAAAGAAATGTTAAAATGCAGCAGACAAAAATTTTAGAACCAGACATGAAGCAAGATACTCAAAAACTGAAAATAGCGCACAATTTTAAAATCAAGTATTTAAACAAAGAATGTTCTGGAAAATAAAAATAAAAAATCTTTTTAAATAAAGTTGTTACAATCAGCTATGGTGGTTTAAATTTATCATTCAATGTCATTTTATATAAGGCGGAGGATTCAACATCCTCCACAGATTTATTTTCTTTCACAAACGGCTCTTTTCAAAACCAACACTCTTATTAATCATCTTGGTTATAGTATTGTTAACTCATAAGGTTCTGCGAGTGATTATTGGTGCGTTATTTTCCATTTCAACGCTCATTACACCTGCTTTGTTATACTTTTAATACAATGATGCACCTGTGATGCCTTGAACTATATATATCAATAAATAATTGAACTTTCATTGCCGATTTGGTAACATATATTCGCTGTTCTATTTTATAAAATGCACAGTTATCTAGCAGTGCTTTTTAGAAAAAATAATTTGAATATAAGTTTTTTGAATTTTGCTCGTATGTTTTGAATTGTTTTATATTGTTTATTTTAATTGCATACTTAGGCTGGTTTGATATCAGCCATACTGGTTAATATAGAGGTATGTTTACAATGCCGTCGGCACTGTCGCAAATCATGGGAGTCTCAAATACATTTAATTTTGTTCATGTTTTCTATATCTGGAAAGATGTGTGTATATTGTTTCATCGCTTTGGCGATTAATTTATTATAAATATGAAAAAAATACTCTGTTAGGACACTTTTTCATGCAATTGACATTAAATTAAGCATGCAATAACTTCATCGGATGGCTTTGTGTTGATCCTTCTGAAGCGAATTTTAAAATGGTCTTAGGGGTGTTGATTGTTTCGATAGAAACAAAATTTTACATCACAAAGGAGGTAAGACTTACAGATTTGATTTTTCGTCGGGTTTATGCGTTTAACTAGCTATGTTTACGCCTTTGAAATATAACGTATATTTTATGAGTCCTCACGCATTCTTTGTTCTCCTTGATTTAGATCGATTGTATTAATTTTTGTCAAAAGTTTTCTCTGTATCCATTGTATTTTATGTGGACATTTAGTAGAATACTATGCCTAATATTTTTAACCTTAATTGGTCAGAACGAATTAATACGAAGTTGATGAGATCGCGTCTCTTTCACAAGTCCCATCAACATTATCGTTAATTATTTTGCTCGTCACTATTTCATTGAACTTTAAACATCCCTACTTTTGAATTGTTTCTTATCATTTCAATTGTTGGTCCAAGTGGCCTTTGTTGCCAATTAAATTTATTATTATATATACCTTATCGTTTTGAAATTCAAGTATCTTTATATTGGGTTCCTTATTGGATAAAGCCTGTCTTTGCATAGTGCCGGATTTTATTCGTTTGCTTTATCATAATCATGTTACATTTATATGTCATCATCTATATTGTAACCGTTTAGTGCTTTCGCAGGATTCAAATTTCCTGTTAGCTTATCCTAATGATAGTATTCAGTCAAGCTGCAAATTATTAATGTTTCTAATATTCACTCGTGTTATTTCATCGATAGTTATATTGCCTTCGCTTTAAATAATGTAACTATGAGAATGCGAGAGATTTTATTATTGAATCAATGTAAAATTGAAACATATTTATTAATTGCTGTTTGATTTGTAAGTAAATAATCACTTTTGATTGTGGGGCACATATATAAATCATTTCGTATAAAAAATCAACTGTTTATACACCTTCGGCGCATGAAATATAAAAGAGAATACTATATACTGTATAATAGGGATATTTCATTAATTCTTAACATGGCCCTTGTATGTAATTGGTTGATCTACATCCATCTCTCTCGTGGAAGGAAAATATATCCCCTGTTTTGTACGTCAATCATCGGCATCCCGCATCGTTTTATCATCATTATTACGATTGACTAACTAAGAATGGTGCTTGTCTGATGTTCTGAGATATTTGTGAGAGGAAACTGATATCCAGTTGTAAGATGAGTTTATTCCTTATTGACATTCGGAAGCCCTCTGTTGTATATATTTTTTTAATTCCTTCAGAAGGGCGAGCTCTTCTACATTGTAAACATTTTGAATATATTCAGGTACAAGCAAGGCTTGACTACCAGAGTAATCCAACACGGTCGCTGTGAATAAAGATTTTCTTAGTGCATTGTAGGGTATAGCTTGAAATGAATGGCGGGCGTTTCGCTAGCCAGATCATTTTCCCAAAGAGTAGCATTGCCATAGGAACTTCATGTAACAGAGCCTAACTTTTCATAAAGGCAGCGACATAATTAAACCTGTCGCCACTAAAGAAACCCTAGCCTTTTTCCATATGCCGAATAGTGTTCAGTTTAGCTCTGATATTATTTTCCGTGCAACCGTGCAGTACCTGAAACTATAAGAAAGAATGCGAATGATGGTTTTAGAACTCATGAAGCCACTTTACTAGAGGCGCATGCCATTAAGTGTATTTAATCATACTCGTGAACACAGACTAATACTAATATTCCATCAAAAATTGTCGGATTTCCATGAAAATTCAGACTGCGGATACAATTAGAGCTTGCGAAATTGAAGCACGTAGTAGACGGGTGCTCAACTTTGTTTTGGAATTTAGATTAGTAACTAAGGAGACTGAGCTATGATTCCATGTCAGCTGCCCATCTTTGATGCATGTATGCATGGGCTGATACTTAATTTTACAGAACGCAAAGTGATTTGAGTGCGTGAGGCATATTGATTTAGTATTTATCACCATAAGTATATAAATATATAGAAATATTACAGTGCTTTCTTGTATTATTTGCATTAATGCGGCTTGCTCATTACATGAGTACTTGATTCATGATAAAGGCGTAATTTTGTATTTGATTTATGGTTCCTTATTTTGGTTCTGTTTAATATTAGATTTAGTTGAAATGGCGGATTCAGATGATGAAAATGAACGAAGACGCAACCGAGACCGGATACGAAATGAACGATCTGATCAGGATAGTAGACGACGACCCGTAGAGAAAAGAGAGCCATTTGAAGAAAAAGTAGCGCCTTCTAATTATACAAGTGGGATGCCTAACTATGGCAGGAGTGATCGACGTCACTATCAAGGTGATAGAGAAAGAGGATCCACATTAGTTAACAGTGAGTCACCGTACAAACGAGTGCGTCGCGACGGGAATCAAGATAAAAGTTATGCATCCTACAAAAGTTGCGATTTGCAAGCTAACATAAATGAGGGCCATACTAATGAATTTGATGAATCCTGTTACCGGTCTCCAATCATATCCTTTAAGCGATTTATGGAGTCGATGGATGATTTTATCACGATGGAGGAAGCCTGTGAGAAGTACAAGACGTATAAAACCGTGTTAATGAAGAAACACATCGAAAATTTTTTCGAGGCGCATAAATACGAAGAATGGTCAGTTTTGTTCATCGAATATACTAATGTTTAATTTTTCCTAGTTTTCCGAGTTTCCAGTAATTCGGATTTTCTTTTTGATAGTTATCGCTTTTACTTTTTTTACCAAGGTCGATATTTTGAGATGGACTTCTGGATTTTGTTTTCAGATTTATTCAAAAATGGCTTTGAATTTACGGATAAGGCTACGTTTCGAATCGATCATACCAATTTATTAATGATAAGATTGTTCGAAATTTTTAACCGATACAAAAAACCGAACGTTAATACGTGTAAAGATGTTGTTTTCTCCATATCATTAAACGGTCTATCGGATGACTACGTGTTTTATCGATCAAGGTAATGTATAATTTTTAAATAATGGTTTTAAATTCTTCGTTTATAATAAAAGGCTTCTTCAAGTGTTGCATACTTGATAATTTTTTGTCCTGTACAGTTTTACATCAACATGCACAACCAATGCTTTAGAAAATATGCTAGTTACTCTATTGATGTATAAATGAATAAAATGTCCGAAACATGTTTTCTACCGAATTTATAATCAAATTAGCGATTTAACCTTTTTGCTCCAACATTATCATTGTATTGGTGTATTTGCCAAACATCATAACACATACTATTAACAGCGTTTATCAGGTGTATTGATAACACATTTCGTTTTATTAATAGGCTTCGAGTACGCTATCATCCCGATTACTACGATTTAACGGAAACCATGGAACGGGAGACTGTCGCACGTCGCTTATCTGTGTTCACTGATCTCTTTCACAAAGGCCAAATTGATGGTCAGTGTGTTCAAATGGATAATAGCGAAGCATTGATCCGCTTAATGGATACAGTAGTGATCAAACTGGAAGGCGGCAGTGATGAAGATGTACACGCCTACCTTGAGGAAGCGGAACGCATGAACAGTGAGCGTATTGTAGATGGTCCGACTCGAGGAAATCTGTCTCCAGGAAATTCAGAAGATGATCATTCGAGGGCTGGCAAAGCCATTGCAGTTAAGCGTTCTAAGAAGGTGATTATTTATTTTTTGTAAAGCAATCCAAACTACCTGGTTTATAATTGTGTTTATTTTTCTCAATTGATATTTTCCTAAATCCAATTGCAGGCAGTACAATGTAGTGGTAGTTAAGCTGGTTTTTACGTTCTGTAAATCGAAATATGATTATTCTTTTTTGCGGGAGTTTTAGTTCGGAATGGTTGTTACTCCCAATTTATATGATATCCTAGTATTGATAATCGCAATGTGACACCATATTTGAAGTTGAAACTACTACTGCTTTAAGGCAAACATATAAGATTGAATCATCTGTGTTGCACTGTGAATATTTTATGGGTTTGTGGTGTAGATTCATATCTTTTTCTGGTGCGTCTCGAATAAGCAGGAAACGCATGCATAAATTGATAGCTCCTGTTGATACCGATTTCGGCATATTCTTTTCTACATGAATGAATTTGTTAGTTGCTTGGTTTACTGTGCTTAATGCATAAATGCTTTTTCATTTCCTTTATTTTTCCTGAAAAGATTGTTATTAATAAAAGCCAGAGTTGAGTAACTAATCGATACACACGGAAACTTCATGAATAAAAGTGAATTTAAAAGAGAAATTTTGACAGCCTGAGTTCGTAGATGTAGTGCTTGGTAAACAAATAATGTCAATTTTACAGGATCATTTGATGAATAAAGCTATTAATTAAGTAAATGTAAACAAATGATAGGTTTTCATACATGATCTTTGGGTAATTACCATTTATCTCATTTGCCAACCAGCTATTTAACACGAAATCCTTTACTAAATATGCGTCATCTTATAGTTATGCAAATAATGGGATTAGATAATCTATTTCATTAAATTTGCAATATTTATTAAATTTATAATATTTTGTGAGCATGACTTACAGATATCAAATATCGTTATTTTTCGATTTGTTAAATCAATGTTGGTAATAAATATTATGCTCGCATCCATTAAATACCACCTTATGCGTTCCATTTCTGAGATTCAACTCTCTTTTTGCAAATAAACATGGACGACTTTTTATACCGCTACCATTAAAATATTGTTGAATGGCTTCAGTGTTTAATTATCCTTATTATACACGGGGTCTTCCCTGATCTACATATTCTAAGATTGATGTAGTTGTAATATAGATTGTCTTTCACAAATGTTTAAATATTACGAAATTGATTAGTCATACATGGCCCTCACGCTATAGCCAACGATGCACTGTTTCTTTTCTTGTCATAGAGTAAACGATCCGGTAGCGCCGCGCTGAGTGAAGAAGGCGAGGAAGATGATGATGAAGAAGATGAAGATGACGAGGCAAATGATGATATATTTTGCGATCCTGGTGCAGGTAGTGATGACAACTCACGTGCTGTTAATGAACAAAAGACCTCCGATGGTAGTGGTCGACATCAGCAGCCGAAGGTTAAATCCGATGGTATTCAAAAGAACCGCCCATCGCCACGTGACCTCACTCTAGAGATACCTGGCAAGTCGGCTTTAAATGTAATTGGAGGTCGAAAGATGGATTATGCTGATCAAGTAACAACAGAAATGTTACTAAGAGAGCAGCGCGTGGTTAGTTCTTCTGTTCTTTATGTCAAATTTTCTTTTATAATATCTGAGCAGTCTTTGCATCTGGTCTCTTATACATAACGCCTAATTACTAATTTTTCGAATAATTAGCATAAATAAATCATAGTAAAACATGATGAACAATAATTTTCTTAAAGAACATAGAAATTGACATATTTGTTGTTTTTGGCTGTCCTTGATAAATTTTGAAAACAATAATTTAGCATATCACTTGCTTATACAAAAATTTTAATAACATCTTTGCAGTTAAACAAAGAATTCTCTCATTTTCTAGCATGCTCATAGTTTTTAGCTACTTAAGGTAAACTCATTTATTAAAGATTTGTGTAGAAGTTCAGCCGTTTTCATCTTCTATACGGAACCTGGTGATTAATGAAGATTAAATTCACTAGAATTGGGCGATATAGTGTTCATTTATAGCCCACATTGTTTTGTATATCATGGTTATGTGGCAGTGAAGCATCAGTGTATTTTGCTGGTGTAGTCCTGTGTTTAAATAGTAGATAAGCTTAAGCTGTAACCATTACATTGATTCCATTGCATTTTTTTCGATTTAAAATTATAAACTTCTCAGCAACGAAGACGTCTATCAAGTGATAGTCCGCGTCATAACTTGTCTAAATCACGATCTGAATCATCCGATTCCCGATCATCTTCATCAAAATGCAGTAGAGCCTCTTCAGTGTCGGACGGTAATTTATCTTCATCTGAGGCAAAACAGTCTTCGAGATTACGTGTAAAACGGCCTGTTAAATGCGAAGCTATGGTTGGGGATTACGAAGCCGATCATAGAAGTGGAAGTCGAAAGATCTCTCGGTCAAGTGAGCAGCGGCTGCCATCACCTTCCACTACTGTTAAACGTGCGATAGATGATACTACTTTGGATACCGAACAATTACGGAAAGGCGATTCAAGAATGTCTAGTGATGACGATAGAAACGATCAAGAAAACGGATCTTTTGTTGATAGAGATTTGGGTCCACAAAAAACTTTTGTCATCAAACATGAATTCATTGATCAAGTTGACGGTGTGGCTGATGATTCAGAAGAGGAAAGCAATGATGAGGTCGATGATCAAAATTATAACAATGCTGTACCTCAAGATGGTGTCAATGATGTAGCTCCAATCTCTTCTTTCGGTAGGGACAAAGGTATGTCAAAAATTTAAAAACAATTTGAATGTTTTAAAAAAAAGCATATCCAACTCTATTTTATTTTTATGTGAACATTATTTATGTTGTGTTTGTAAAATTAATTCATACTTTCAATTTGGAAGATTCTTATAAGTGGGTTTCGTTCGATAGCAAATTTGTAGATGCTATAAAAAATAATTTGTTTTATACAGCCATACACCAGAAGGAACCAATGCACACTGATGATCTCGTTCGATCAGATTATGGTCAATCTATTTATAGTGATGACGATGGACATCTGTGTTCTGTTAATCCAATGGATCGTGATAATGAGGATCATGACGAGGATGTGCCTACACCGACTACTGCCGAAACCCCTATGGATGGCGATGATCAGGTACAAGAGAGTGTGGACGTATCGAGCTTGTTAGTTGCTGCTAATAGTGCTATGGAGGCTGCTCTTTTGCACATGACTTGTGGAGTTGGAGCTGGAAGGACTGGGGACGACGTTGCAACAAATTTGGTAAAGTACACTGGTACTGACAACGTAGAGGAATGCTCGTTGACGTTAAAAAAGAGAAAGTCGTCGAGTCATATGGAGTCAGATATGAGCGAGAGTTATAATAAAATGTCAAAGGGCACTGGTAGATCTGTTTACAAGTGCGATATGGAGACACATCTAAATTATGAAAGTGAGGATGATACGGAGCATAAATCGCAGAATTATCGACAGGACGCGACTGCCTCAATTTTAAAGGAGGTAAAACATTTTATTTTTGTTGTTCCATGTTTCGGTTATTTGTATCTTTATTCGAATATATTTTAAATCTTGGTCATGTAATGAATTGATAAACAATGTTGTAATCGGGTTTGTTTACTTTATTTGGCATACGGTTCACCTAACTTGACTTGTTGTTTTGCACTGTATGGCAAGAATTACTAATATATTTTGATGATCTATCATCCTAATACAGACAATTCCTCATAGTCTAACTTCTATACTGAATGCTCATTTCCCTCTGCCATTGGCACAATTATTCCATTTCGGCAAGAACGACTGTCCCAGTCTCAAGAAGAAGACAGGACAAGCAAATGACGGATTTCTTAATATGATTTAGAGGCTGAAAATAGCAACGTATTGTTGACTTAAATAGCCTCACTTTACAACTAGTCACAAAATATGTCAATAAACGTATTAAATAATAGCATAAAATATACGCATTTTATGCAAGACAAATTCATATGGGCGTCAAAAATAATCTCCACGCAGTTCTGGCCGTCTGGTAGAATTAGTTAACTCAAAATACTCAAAATAGCTATAGTACAAAGTTCAAATAAGCATCTTTAATTAGACAATATTCGCCGCCTATGGAATGATGGACTAAAAATAAACGCATAGAAGCCATAAAATAGTGTATTTGAAATACAGATTTTGACTTAAAGAGATAAAAAGAGATGTTCAATTAGACTGGGTAGCCGGTATAGTTATACAAATGACAATGTAGTTTGTTAGAAAACATTTTATTGTGACACGGAACAGACAACACAAGTGACACCGTTAGAAAGGCAAAGATTGTCGTATTACAAGATTGCAGATTGAATAGAAAAACAAGGATACTAACAGCTGACTACAAATTCTAAACCTTACTAGAGCAAACACGTAAGACAATTTTTATAGAGAACCAAAAACTAAAACTTCACTTTATCTAGAGTATATGAAATTCCTAGTAAGGGTTTTCATCTTATGTATGTGGAGAACATGCGACCAATAAAGGCTCGTAGGAATAGAACACAGGACAACATGAGCATATGGCATAGTACGAGATAGGATCTAGTCAGACACAGAAGACTCAAACCATCTGATAAGCTGGGAAGACTGCGTATTTCTGTGAAATCGGTGTGGAGTTAGTATCAATTGAAATATACCTCACGTGTGATGTGAAGTTGTAGAATAATCATTAGGCGCAATATTTTGTGGAATAACTGTCAAACCGCGTTTACCGGAATTGCAAGTGAACACATTAAATAGTACTACAAGAGTTGGTGAGTGCTCGGTGATTTTCAAAGTGGGAAACAGGGCTACCCTATTTTTCGTATTATAAAGCGCACTTAGATATCTGGAAAGCGCCTAATTCTGCAAAAAAACTGGCGTGAGAGGAATATAAACTGAAACATTGTATATTGCTAAAACACTACCTGTTACTATTTTTTTCTGATGTTAAGTATTTCATTCTAAAACTTCATTATCATTAATATTAAAGACCCCCGGCATTGTAATTTGTCTGCCTTATCTACTAATAAAGACGAACTATGTCATTCATTTACTATAACTACCTATATTACCTAACTAACTGCTGTTTTTGGTTGTATTACTTAAAATTTATACATACCTAGATACTTCAAAATATTAGGACTAATGATGTAAGATTGTTCGAGCAAATTAACATAGCCAAGAATTATTGGTAATGTGTTCGATATGCGTCTTATTTGTGAAAAGGACACGTCCATATGGTCCGGAACACAGAGTAATGTAAATCAGTTTCGCATAGACGAAAACTGGAACTTCGAACACTGCGCGATCAGCTTTCAAAAATAAAAGACGTTTAACTGCCACAAAACCACAAAATTCGTAGCAACGTGTATGTTGCCAATGAATTTTAGTTCTCCCATTTATGATTGCTGATTGGAGCTATGCTAGTCTAACCTATCATTGGCCTGTCTAGTGGAAGATATGGTGCTAAAGCCCAATCGGAATAGCTTAACGACTAACGATGTCGCTGGCTTTATCGCTGGTAGGAAGACGAGTGTGTCATATACTACCTAATTTAGATGTAAGTGACTTCAACTGGCGCTTGACAAGAGAACAGAGCTCTACTGGGTAATCGGCATGATGTACACAAAACGTGACCGAGCCAACGAAGTTGATGGAGATTTATTTGTTTTTCATACGAGGGGAACATGTTCGCAAAATTTTTTGGCGGATGTCAACGTTGATCATACGGTGTTGGTAACCAAAATGTGCTATGCTTCTTGAAAGAAAGATGGTCGAATGCCAGTTAGCGTCTAAAATCAACTATAATGATCAATTCTCACTAGCGTAATAAAACTGCGCCTACAGATGCATTGTAAACACGACCTTTAAGGCAGAGTGAAATACTCGCGTTTCTCCATAAATGGCGAAGGTTCGAGTAAGCTACTCTAGCTTTCGCGATTCTCATACTCACGTCAGACATTACCTGAGCTCTCAAGGTATGTAAACCTGTCAACTATGATGATGATCCTGCACAAGTTCACTACATATTGAGGGTGAGAATTTCATACCTAAAGACAACAACGTCCGCTAATCTATTTAAGGTGGCCTGAGCATAATCTCGATTGTCGAATATTAGTACGATATCGTCTGCATACATAAGATAGACTAGTCTACCGCCCGGAAGAACTTCATCACTTGCATCCTGAACGAATGGAAAAGTGTTGTTCATAATAGAATCGATTAAAAATTTGATAAAGAAATGGAGGAAAGTGGACAGCCTTGACGAACACCTTTACTGGTTTTGAAGTTGTGCGCTAATTCGTAAACCTTAATGTGGCCAGAAGCGTTTGTGTAGAGAACGCGTATAATAACAAATTTTCGACAGAATATCGAATAAAACACTGCGATCCACCAAGTCAAGTGCGCCCTTGAATTCTAGAAAGACGGTTATCGTGGGTTGGGGATATGGATGTAGCTGTTCAAAACTTGACTTAACGTAAAAATATCTATACAATGTCGTCCTAAGCGCAAAACAAGCATGTTCTATAGTGTGCGATTCACATGAAGCGCTAAATCAACACAAGGCAATTAAAGCAAAAACCGGGGCACAACTGGAATGAAGCTTATATTGCAACGGTTATAACACGAACTACGATTGCCTTTTTAAGGATATGAATGATGGTCAACTCATCCCAATCAAGTGATACGGTCTCCTCATTCCATACAGTAAGAAAAAGGTAGGTCAACTCCAGAAATTATAGCTACCATTCTTAAATGATTCCGGAAGCAAATCACCAGGGCCTGTGGCTTTACGACGTTTAAGGGTTTGCATTCCGTATTTCTAACTGATTAATATTCCACACTGTTGATACAGACTTTTGGGAATCGGAACTGAGTCAAGTATCCTAGAATATTGATTTTTGAAGTGTTCAGCTCGCATATCAGGACGACTTTGATTGATTTTTAGATGGTTGTTACTAGCATTTATTTTTGCGCATACAGTAGTACCTGAATTGTGCATAATGAAATTTATTTTTATTCAAAGTAAATAAGAATTTTCGTCATCGAGGTTAGTTGGCTTTGACTTTGGAATATCTTCAAATATGAATACTAATGACTGAGAGTTGGCGCGCATACTTATGACTCTAAGAACCACCTTGCCTACGCAGAATCAGTTAAGTATGTCTGTCGATTTGAAACTAAACAGGAAGACGACACAATGTGGTTGGATGACTCCCATTGGGATTGCTTAGGTAAAGCATTATCTTATTAGTTTGGCGCAATTGAGATACATTGTAGAATGCTCAAAGTGATTCTGGCCTCCTGAAGACGGGCTATGTGAATATCACGCGGCTGTTAAAGATTGCCTAGCTCACAAAAAAGAGAGCTCGCGTTCCATGAGCCAATGGATAAAATGTCTGGGTCAAAGCGCCGAAGGGTACTGGAATTTCCTATGCGTATTGTGGCTTTTAGCCTCGACAGTCGCTTTGCTTCTACTTATTCCTCGAACTCTGGCATGTCAGCACGTTTTTACAGCTAATTTACATCTCGTTTGTTTTTAAAATACCTAACTTGCTTGAAATAAGGCTTGGTTCTTTTCGGTTTTTGGATGCATCCTTTATAAAAATAAATTTCTGATTGTCAAGAGTAAACTTTTCAGTGTATGGATAGCCAGTTAAGTATCTAGCCTTGCTTACGCTCTGATTAGTTCACGATAATTATGATCGATTTGCTTTTAATTATCGCTTACTATATATGGAGTTGCTTGCATCAATTTCTTTATTTTTTCTTTTTATGAGTTTAGATAATTAGTGCAAAAGACAGTGGGAAATTGCTTGTTAAACAGGAACCACTAACGCCAGCTGGAGATATCAAAAAGAAAAATCAAATAAGGCGAAATTTGCACAAAACTAAATCAATTTTCTTCCGAGCCTTGCCACCAAGTATTAAACGAGATGAATTGACAGAAGTGAGTCATTTTTAATTAAATTTAATTTGAAAAATTAACTTTATATCCTTTGATTATTCTTATTCCTTTCTGTAATATTGCTTTTTTATTTCTATCCACTACTGTGTTTCATAGCTATGTGCTAGTCAGCCGGGCTTTGTGCGTCTGGCCATGTGGGATCCGGTGCCTGAACGGCGGTTTATGCGCCATGCTTGGGCAACATTCTCGCCTGACACGAACATCAAGCAGGTGTGCTGGGCTTTGAATTCGAGTGTTACAGCAGCAGGAGCGGCCTCTTTGCAACAAAATAGTCAATCTTCTCAAGGTACGAATCTTAGCTGCATTTTAAAAATTTTATCTAGTTTCATATATCGTCTATATCAGTACTTCACAAGCACTGTTCTGTCAATCAGGAAGGCACTGTTTTCATAGCATTGGTCAAATAGGTTTTTACTGAGATTCCATGCTTATCATCCTTCATGTTTCCGCGGCTCTTAGTTGGTTATGCAACCAAAAATTGAATTACTTTTAGCACTAAATTAAATATTTTCAAGTACATTTTGTTAGTACACTATACGCCTGAAAAACTGAAAATTATTAATTACCGTTTGTGAAGTTACTTTTACCAACATCCAAGTTCATTTTGGTTTAAGATATCGTCTGTCAAGAAACAGAACGTATTATGGCCCGTAGCCATAGAGATTCAGGCTTCAAGACCGGCGGGATCAAGCTAGTCGACACGGGATTGGTAGCATGAACCTTTCCGGGTCATAAAGGGACAGCCATCATCCCGTTTCATGTGAAGCCTCGAGTTTGGTCTAACTGCACTGTAACTTTTTGTTATATGTGTAAGGACGGAATGAGTGCAAGCGCTGAACATAGACTATATTTAAGTAGTGCAAATTTCAGACGTAGTGTTAGACGCTGTGCTACATGGCGCCCGCCAGCAACCGGACAACGGCGGACTCAAATAGATCATGTAGCAATTAGTTATAGATGGCGCGGTTGCATCCAAGATTGTCGTTCTTTTTGGAACACATGTCGACTCGGACCATGCACTTACCCGTTGTAGATTTGATCTAAAATTTTCCGGGAAAATAATTAAGAATAAACCCCAAATTTTTGTAGAAAAACTAAAAAAAAACAACTGATCTTCCGACAAAACTATGAAAATATTCTAAAGGCTAACTGGTTTGAATAGCGAAAATCCGAATATACTTTGGTCCAAGATAAGTTCCACTATGCACAATGCAGGTACTACTGTATGTGGCATAGCAGGCCCCCGTAGAAATAATCACTGGCTCTCTGTAAAATCTATGGAGATACTCGAAATAAGGCGCCAAATTCCACCTGGCTCGACTCATAATAATACCCGTCGCAATATAAGACGCCAACTTAAGCGCAGTCTAAAAGGCGATCTCGAAATCTTTTGGAACAGAAAGGCTGAAGAAATGGAAGTAGCTTTCGCGTCAGGTAATAGTCGCTGTTTGTTCCAACTTATCCGCGCAACAGGTCCGAGAAAGTTAAAAGTTAGCGAAACTATAAATGATAGTAACAACGAATTAATAACCGATAAAATAAGTCGTCTTGACAGGTGGGCTGAACACTTTAGAGATCAATTTTCTTGGCCACCCGCGTCAGTTCCGCTTCCCGAAAGCATGTCTGCATCAACAGTGTGGAATGTTAGTCCCGAAGAACCATCCGAGTTAGAAGTACGCGATGCAATCCTATCTCTTAAGCGCCGCAAAGCCGCCGGCCCCGATGATCTGCTTCCGGGATTGTTTAAGGATGGTGGCGATATAATTTCAGGAGCGTTGACCAAACTTTTTCATACTATATGGAATGAGGAAACCGTACCACTTGACTGGAATGAGTCGACCATCATTCCCATCTTCAAAAAAGGCAATCGTAATTCGTGCGATAACCATCGTGGTATAAGTTTGACTCCGGTCGTATCAAGGTTATTTGCTTCGATTATCCTACGTCGTCTTAGCGCTTCACGTGAATCACAATACAAGAGAAGAACAGGCCGGATTCCGCGCAGGACGAGGTTGTATAGATAATATTTTTACGTTAAGGCAAGTTCTCGAACAGAGACATTTATATCACCGTCCCACAATAGTCTTTCTAGACTTCAAGGGTGAGGGGACACCACTTGTACTAAATTCCCAAGAAACTCCATGAAATGCCACAATCTATGAATACCGTTCATGCTACGGCGTCCCCGGCAAGCGACGCGCTCTGTGCTTCCCCAGAGGCTAGGGTGTCACGTGAAAAGCTATCTGGTTTTATCAGCGCGAAAACACCTATTTATTTCGGGTGTTGGAATGTTCGAACGCTGCTTGATATCGGCAGCGAAGCAATCACGGCCAAATCTTTATATGAAATGTCACTTTAAGGGTGCATTTGATTCGGTGGATCGCAATGTTTTATTCCATATCTTGTCGAAAAGCGATGTGCCCACAAAATTTGTTAATATTATACGAGCTCTCTACACAAATACTTCTGGTCGCGTTAAGGTCTACAACGAATTAACGCATAACTTTACAACCAGCAGTGGTGTTCGTCAAGGTTGTCCACTTTTCCCATTTTTGTTTAATTTTGTAATCGATGCTATTATGAACAACACTCTCACACATTCAGGACGCTGGAGTTGAAGTTCTCCCGGGAGATAAACTAGTCGATCTTGACTATGCGGACGATATCGTACTATTATTCGACAATCAGCATGCTGCCCACGTTGTTCCGTCTTTCGGTATGAAATTCGCACCCTCTAAATGTAAGATACTGTTACAGGATCACCCACCACTCACTCCAACGTTGCGACTGCAGAATGAAGATCTTGACATAGTCGACAGGTTTACATATCTTGGGAGCTCTATCAATAACGTAGGCAATATGTCCGACGAGGTGAGAATACGGATCGCGAAAGCTAGAGTAGCTTTCTCGAACCTTCGTCATTTATGGAGAAACGCGAATATTTCACTTTGCCTTAAAGGTCGTGTTTACAATGCATCTGTACGCGCAGTCTTACTATACGCTAGTGAAACTTGGCCTCTTAGAGTTGATGATCTGAGACGCTTACAGGCATTCGATCATCGTTGTTTGAGAAGTATAGCACATGTTGGTTACCAACAACGAATAACTAACGTTGACATCCGTAGACGTATTTTTGGATCTGACAATAAGTGCTCGTCGTTAGAAAAACAAATAAGGCTCCATCAACTTCGTTGGCTCGGTCACGTTTTGCGTATGCCCTCATTCCGATTGCCCAATAGAGCTCTGTTCTCTCATCCAGCACCAAATTGGCGTAAGAAACAAGGTGGGCAGATTTTGACATGGCAGAAACAATTAAAGTCACTTACATCCAAATTGGGTAGTATAGGACCCACTCGTCTGCCGGGATGGGGTCCTCGTGCGCATCACAGTTCTTGGTTAGAAACCCTTAGCGATATGGCATCGAATCGAGCTCAGTGGCGATCTTGTTGCAGATGTCTAGTAGAATCATCTTCGTAACTTTCTTTTCTTGGTAGGGCAAAGTTAGCTGCGAGGTTTGGTTTGTTTATGACGTGATACAGTGAAATCCGCAAGGAAGCTGTATTGCTGATGTCGCCTTGCCGGAATGCTAACTTGGCCATAATGGTGTTGTGGAGAGGTTTAGTTTGCCTCATTTCTGTGAGTTATCCTGATAAATTTACTCATAGTAGCAAGGTTTTCCTTCTCTCTCTACCCCTCTCCCTCTCTCGTAAATCTCAATAATAATTTGTCTAAATTCACTTATATACTTTTTTTCACTCCTTATGGTTATATGGCAGTGAAGCATTAGTCACTTGACTTTTGTGTGGCTGGACATGATATATATATATATATATATATATATATATATATATATATATATATATTTTCATGTATTTTTAACGTGCACTGTTCTTGTATCCTAGCATAACTTCTTTTTTGTTTTCCTTCTCCTCTTTTGTTCATGCCTCCAGTAAAATCAATTGAAAAGGTGCAACGGATGCACTACTTTGTAATATTAAATGTATTTTTAAATTCATATCAGGTTATCATTGTTTTGTGTATTTAAAGAAAAACTATTGCAGAGCAGTTGCGGCATGCCAGAAGCCGATGGCAATATTAATCTGTCGAAAACAATTTTGGCCCCTGGTCCAAGCCGTAATTGATAGCAGTACTTTCGACCTTATCATCGGACAGCTGCTGCGACAAATTCAGATGAAATATTTTCCCGCCTAAATTTTGGAATACGTTTGTAAAGTAGAGTGTTCATTCCTTTATTATCGGCTTATCGGTGATTTTTGTGATTTCTCATGGCCGTTAGCGAATGTATATTTATTTTGGTTATACTCATAAACGAAGGCAATATGGCAGAAGTTATTGTGCTAGTAAGAGTACACCTATGGTGATTATTTTATTGGTACAAACTCTCCCTGATGACGACGCCTATCGTCATTCGTGGAAGAAGTTTCGCAAAAATGGAATATATTTAGACTTCACTATTTTGTAAATAATTTTCCAAATATTTGTACTACTAATACACTTCGTTGCACCAGTTTAATATACCGATGCAATTCATAATCGCCTGCATGATCAATTGAATTTAATTTGCGTTGCATTTTACACTATACCCTCTGTGTAACGTTTTTCATTTACCTTTCTACCTATAGCTCACTGGTATACCGTCGTCCGGTCTGATTTCATTGTCGCGGATGCTCATAGAATTGGAGATGTACAAGGTGAGAATAAGTTATCAAACCTATGACAAGGTTTATCATGACATATTTTGGTCAAGTGTTCTAATTGATTAGTAGAGCGTAAATCGTGCGATTGCTTATCACTTTTGATCCAAAGATGGGAATCAAAAAGAAAACCAATTTATGTCTATATATATATATATATATATATATATATATATATATATATATATAGTGGTACTTCGAGTTACGAGTTTGACTCGTTCCAGAACCGAGCTCGTAAGTCAATCGGCTCGTATCTCAAACGAATTTCTCCCATTTAAAATAACTGAATTTGATTTAATTCGTTCAGGACCTATGAAAAATCCCCAACCGATTGTAAATTATGAATGAAGATATGTTTTTAAATAACAAACAAACATGTAAATTTAACAAATACATAACAAAATATTAAATAAAGAAATAAAAGAGTGATTTAGCATAATTGTCTTACTTTGGAGACAAACGAGTGCGGCTAACGAAGGTGAACGGCAAGGAGAACGGAGAGGGTAAGGGATGTGGGCACTCTAGACACGTACGTAAATCGCACTTTTTAGGACTTAAAACTATTTTCGTAACTTTAAAACTAAAACTACACATTCCTTATTTCAAATGAAAGAAAAAACTTAAAACAATGCACTTAACTTTAAACTTAAACTAAGCTTAACATTTACGTAAATCTTCTCCTCTGCTGTGATGTAAGTCCTCCGTGGCATTTTAATCCAAAATAGGCCCGATTCATCGCATTATTTCTTGCTTTAGTTCTATCGACATTATCCTCTTCTTCCTGTCATCATTGTCCTTAGCACTCACTTTCTTCGGCCCCATGATAACACACAAAAAAGTTCAGTAATCACGCAAAAATCAAGTAAAAAAGAGTACAACAAACAAGATAAACTTCGATTCAAGCAGGTAACACGTGCGAATGAGTGAGAGATTCTCTCGGATGATGCTCGACCCTGCGCGCCATTTAGCGGGACGCTCGGAAAACAAGGCTCGTATCTCGGATTTGGGCTAGTACCTTGAACGAAAATATGGTCCGAGCTCCGGCTCGTATCTCGAAAGATTCATATGTTAGGCTGCTCGTATCTCGAGGTACCACTGATATAAATCGGTTAAACCGATATCTATGCCTAAATTATGTTGGATTTGTTTGGACCCTTTTATCCAATCACAATGTAGATTTTGTTGTTTTTCTTGTAAAGCGTGAAACATGGACATGAAGTGAAGTACCTCGCTCTTGTCGTGCGAAAGAAGGAGTTTGCATCCACTTTCGTCATATTTAAACCGGATATTTTCCGTTTCGGAAGCGTTTTTCAACGGCAAGCTCATCCAAAAACCAATTTGACAATCATTAAGTCAAGTAGTAAATTTAGTTTAAACTGTTTTATTTATAATTATTGGTAGATCTTTTAATCATAACTGTCTTTTCACTAGGTTTGTGTGTGTGATAATGCTAATCTACCGTTCTTATTTTCTTACTTTATCGAGTTTCTGATTCTGATTCGTGCAATCTTCGTTTCCTACCATTATTTAATACTGTATTCCATATCGAACCTAATGATTGGTCTACGGCTGTTTCATTCATTATGTCATTTCTTGCTTGCCGTTGAAAAACGCTTTCGAAACGGGGAGCCGAAATATCCGCAGTAAATATGAAGACAGTGGATGCAAACTTCTTGTTTCGCACAAAAACTGCTATGTCTGCAACTTATATCGTTTAATGAAGAAAGTAGCCAAAATCACATCTGTTTAGGCTCTTTATATATTTTCCAAGTTATGCCGCTGACTTTTACGCAAAACTATGTGATACGTCATTGTTGGGGTTACGTAATTATTGCATTAGTTTGCAAGGGTTGCTGTTTTATGCTTCCGTGCGTTGACTATTTGCATACTGGGCCGCATCAGTGAAGTTTCTCAGGATTTTGTAGCTTTTGCACTTTTCGATTTACCGTACACTTTCTACGCCTCAAGAAAAAGTATTACACTTACACTTATACAGAGAAAGAGAGAGAGAGAGAGAGACGAATCCATCTGTATCAAACAACAAGAATCCGACCTCACTACACACAAGTTCTTCAAGCATAACGCTTTATTCGGCTAGCCACGAATCACGAAAACCAGTACTAATAGCACTCATAGGTCGGTAAAATCTTGAACTTCCTTCATCTTCAGATGATGTAATTTTTGGCCTCAATTGATGGGTTCTCACTTGTCCCTTCTTCTTTAAGCCTTCAATTAGCTGATTGTCTGAAAATGACGTTGGATCAAGATTTTCCATTGTTCTTTGTCTAATATTTCGAGACCTCATTTCCAGTCTCATCTTCAGGGTTGACACAATACGCACAGGAGTAAAACACAACTTGTGACAAATGTGGTATCCTCATTCAAGACAGATATATTTATACCTATTTTAATTCTAAAAGTATTTTTTAATTGTCTTCCTAATATCCGGTCTTCATACCTAGTCTCTAATACTCAAATGTATACAAAAACTTATCCCTGTCCCCCTCTGCGCACACAACTACCTATAAACATGTGTATTTTACTAAAGTGACATTTATTGAATAACTATAAGTACACTTAATGTATTGATAAACACGCCTATCACTGATATCTATATTTTAATTGCTGTTCCGGACGCATAGAAAGATCAACAAATTTTGAATTCAATATTGCAGTAATCCTCACATGCCCCCCAGTTCACCTAATTCCATCCAGCTTGCAATCGGTTATAGACAGAGAGATTAAAAAACTATTGAAAGTCTATAGAGTATTATTCTATCGTTTTGACAAGACCGAATACGGAGTTTACACTAACGAAATCGTCTCTCAGCCAAATACACATTAATACTCATATCCTATATAAATTAGTTTCTCCATTAAAATATCTGTGTCGGATATACCTATATAATAAATTGTATATTTATTTACTTATTCATAATTACATATATACTCACTTCTTATAAAAACATCCATATAATTCCATAGGCTATATATTATATATATAGTAGCATATAGCAACCATGTGGGTTCTTCCCATATCTATATATATATATATCACGTTTATATACCATATATATAATATGAATCTCATACAAGTAATACTGTGAGTCCGCAACGGATAAATTATATCAGTCAAAATGCTTTTGATAATATTTATATATCTCTTTTATTTCTATCTATATATATGTAGATAATATAAGCAATTGAAAGGGTCTTTGAAATTCAACCACTTACAATTTCTCCGAGTTATAGTATATATACTATTTACTCACAATTTATATGTATATATAAATATCAGCATATATCTACCCGTCTACACCTCATATATATATATATATATAATATATTATATATATATATATATATATATATATACATAATGCCTATTCAATTCACTAAGCAACCATGTGAGCTTTTCTCACCTTATATATAAAATCTAAATATTCTTCTACATATATATTGTGAATATCTAAATAAGCATTTAAGCAACCATGTGAGTTCACCCCACATCTTATATGAATATTTAGAATCATCCATATATATGTATCTGCGAATATATATATATACCCTATTTGTTAAATATTTTAGATAAACATATAAGCAACAACGTGAAATTCTCTCACATCTTATATAAATTGAAATGTTCATCATATATATATCATATATAACTATAGCCATATTACCTCTCTCTAACTCCATCTAATTCGTTCTGTTTTTCATAGTCGCGGTCTCTTATTTAGATTTATTGTTAGCTCTGATTCCTCTAATCTACGTTTCTTTCCATTCGAGAAGGCTTCATTAAATATTGGGCCTAATGATTTTTCTACACATGTCATATTCATGACGTTCATTCCTGATTTTATTTCAATTGATTCTCTAATCAACCTGGTTAATCTATTTCGGTTACATAGTGCAATCCGTTTACAGCCGTCCCAGTTTATCTGATGACCTGTCTCCATTGAGTGCCTGGCTAGATCTGATCTATGACTATGTCTGTATTTGCATGCAGTCTTATGTTCACCTCTACGTACCTTTATTGGACGCATGGTTTCACCTATATACCTAAGATTGCAATCTTTACAAGGTATCTCATAAACCCCTGATGTGTTGAGCGGTTCTATTTTTTCTTTCTGATTCGGTAACTTATTGCCTATTGTAACTGGTTGTCTTAACACTGTTCTTATGTTGTATTTCGTTGCTAATATCCTAATCTTTCTACTTAATTTGGAGTCTGGTAGAACCAGAGTTCTGTGCTTATCTTCATTCTGATTATCTAAATCTCCTGCCCGTTTCTCCTGGGTTATTCTTCTATTAAATCGCAATAATGTCTCCTTTATGATTTTCTCAGTTAATTTTTCCGGATAACCATTTATCCTGAATATGTCTTTCAATTTCATCAGTTCTTTATCCCTATATTTTAAATCCACTATTTTAAGACTTCTTATTATCATAGATTTTAGAATGCCTATTTTCATCCCAAACGGGTGATTAGAGCAATAATTCAGGAGGATACCAGAATAAGTATCCTTCCTGTAAATATCTTTCTCTAATGTCTGACCCATTCGATTTAATTTTACATCTAGAAACGATAATTCTTCTTTGTTTTCTTTTTCCAATGTGAATTTTACCTCTCCCAGTTGATTAGCTAAATACAGAAAATTCTCCAACTCATTGTCCCCATGATTCCAAATTAGGAAGATGTCATCTAGGAATCTTAAATATAAGCATGGTTTGAGGGGCGATCTATGAGTAGCGAGCATTTTTTTCTAAATAATGCATATAAATATTAGCGACTGGGACTGATAATGGTTGTCCCATGCACTGAGACAACAAATATATCTTTTAGAATGTACTTAAATCAAAAATACGACCGGACAGTCGTCGAACTCTTTAACCAATACAAAAGGAGGAAAATACAAATTGTAAGGCAAGTGGAACATATCTCATTCTTAAAATTATGTTTAAAATTTAATACTATACCGAAATGCTTTAAATTTAGACTACCATTTCAGCTAGATAGAGTAGGAAATATTCTGAAACAAGAACTTTCTATACATTTAATGAAATCATCCATAAAAAGTCAAGAAAAAAGAAAATATGAACTAATTAGAGAAAAAACTAAAATAAGATCAAGGTTGCTCTTGATATTACATTCAATGGATCTTAAATGTATAGAGGATTTCACTGATAAGGCTAGGAATAAAGAAATTCAAAAGGTTAAAAAGAGACATGATAAGAAACTAGAAAACCTGGGAATCTATAGGCCTGGAAGAAATATTCCAAACGATTCTTTTGTGTCGAAACAGGTAATAAACTTATCATCTATGGATCTCAAAGATAATGAAAAGAGAATACTTAACCTGGGACTGAACACAGCTGTTCCTATAGAATACATACCTAAGAATGAAATTATTACCGAGACAGTTAAAATCGCACAATTCCTCCCAGGAAAAGATAAAACTAAATTTGAATTAGATGTTGCAAAATTAGTGTTAGAACATAGGGAGGATAAATGTAAACAGAATTATGACTTGAAAAGATTGAGATCGGAGTTGTTATCTAATAAGGTAATATGCCTTAAAGCAGATAAAGGTGGAGCAACAGTGCTAATAAACCAGAGGGATTATGAGGATAAGATGTACGTACAATTAAATAATAAAGAAGTTTACCATAAAATAAATAAGGACCCAACGGACAAATTACAAGGCGAGGTTAAAGCTTTAATTAATCAAATGATTGGATCTTGAGAATTGGATTCAGTACTTGGTAAATCATTAATACAAAGAGATTCACTCTCTCCCAGAGTGTATGGTCTAGTTAAAATTCATAAACAAGATAACCCACTTAGGTTAATTGTCAATGTCCAGAATTCTCCAACTTATAAGATGTCCAAATTTCTGTGCCATAGAATAAGAAAATACACCTATTTTCTAGATTATACATTAAAGAATACTTATCACTTTACTGATATTATTAGTAAATATAAATTATTAGAGAATGATAAACTGGCAAGCCTGGATGTGGTATCTATGTATACGAACATTCCGGTACAGGTTGCATTAGAGTGTGTCCAACGTTGCCTAACAGAATACCCTGAAATACTAGAAGGGAGTAAAATGATGTTAAGTAGTATTATGGAAATGTTAAAAATTTGTATGTCCTCTACATACTTTATATTTAGAAATGAATTCTACCTTCAAGTTAAGGGTGTTCCTATGGGACAACCATTATCAGTCCCAGTCGCTAATATTTATATGCATTATTTAGAAAAAAATCTCCTACTTAGATCTCCTCTCAAACCAAGCTTATATTTAAGATTCCTAGATGACATCTTCCTAATTTGGAATCACGGGGACAATGAGTTGGAGAATTTTCTGTATTTAGCTAATCAACTGGGAGAGGTAAAATTCACATTGGAAAAAGAAAACAAAGAAGAATTATCGTTTCTAGATGTAAAACTAAATCGAATGGGTCAGACATTAGAGAAAGATATTTACAGGGAGGATACTTATTCTGGTATCCTCCTGAATTATTGCTCTAATCACCCGTTTGGGATGAAAATAGGCATTCTAAAATCTATGATAATAAAAAGTCTTAAAATAGTGGATTTAAAATATAGGGATAAAGAACTGATGAAATTGAAAGACATATTCAGGATAAATGGTTATCCAAAAAATTAACTGAGAAAATCATAAAGGAGACATTATTGCGATTTAATAGAAGAATAACCCAAGAGAAACGGGCAGGAGATTTAGATAATCAGAATGAAGATAAGCACAGAACTCTGGTTCTACCAGACTCAAAATTAAGTAGAAAGATTAGGTTTTTAGCAACAAAATACAACATAAGAACAGTGTTAAGACAACCAGTTACAATAGGCAATAAGTTAACGAATCAGAAAGAAAAAATAGAACCTCTCAACACATCAGGGGTTTATGAGATACCTTTTAAAGATTGCAAACTTAGGTATATAGGTGAAACCATCCGTCCAATAAAGGTACGTAGAGGAGAACATAAAACTGCATGCAAATATAGACATAGTTATAGATCAGATCTAGCCAGGCACTCAATGGAGACAGGTCATCAGATAAACTGGGACGGCTGTAAACGGATTGCACTATGTAACCGAAATAGATTAACCAGGTTGATTAGAGAATCAATTGAAATAAAATAAGGAATGAACGTCATGAATATGACATGTGTAGAAAAATCATTAGGCCCAATATTTAATGAAGCCTTCTCGAATGGAAAGAAACGTAGATTAGAGGAATCAGAGCTATCAATAAATCTAAATAAGAGACCGCGACTATGAAAGGGAAAAAACAGAACGAATAAGATGGAGTTAGAGAGCGGTAATATGCTTAAATGATTATTTAGATATTAAAAATATATATGTAGAAGAATATTTAGATTTTATATATAAGGTGAGAAAAGCTCACATGGTTGCTTATGTGGATTGAGATAGGCATTATGTATATATAAATATATATATATACATATATATATGAGGTGTAGACGGGAATATATATACACTTTGATATTTATATATACATATAAATTGTAATTAAAATTAGTATATATACTATACACGCAAGGAGAAATTGTAAGTGGTTGAATTTTAAAAGAACCCATTTCAATTGCCTATAGATACATATATCTACATATATATATATATATACATATATCTAGGGGTATATAGATAGACAATAAAAGAGATATATAAAAAGTATTTTGACTGATATAATTTATCCGTTGCGGGACTCACAGTGTTGCTTGTATGAGATTCATATTATATATATATATATGGTATATACACGTATATATATATATATATATATATATATCATGGATATATAGATATTTATAAAAGATGTGGGATGAACCCACATGGTTGCTTATATGCTTATCTATATATACTGAGATAGCGTGTGGACGTATGTATAAATGGATATTTTATAAGATGTGGGTGTGTGTATATTTAAATATAAATAAGTAAAAATAAAATTTAAATATAAAAGATTGCTGTTTATATATATATATATATATATATTCGTTTATATATATAGTGTATACACGTAGGTATATATATATAGATAGGTATATATATGAAGTATATAAAGATATTTATAAAAGATGTGGGAATAACCCACATGGTTGCTTATATGCTTATCTATATATACATTATATATAGCCTATGGAAATACATGGATGTTTTTTCTTTTTATATATGAAGTGAGTATATATGTAATTATGAATAAGTAACTAAATATAAAATTTATTATATAGGTATATACGATACAGATATTTTAATTGAGAAACTAATTTATATAGGATATGAGTAATAATGTGTATTTCGCTGAGAGACGATTTGGTTAGTGTAAACTCCGTATTCGGTCTTGTCAAAACGATAGAATAATACTCTATAGACATTCAATAGTTTTTTAATCTCTCTGTCTATAACCGATTGCAAGCTGGTTGGAATTAGGTGAACTGGGAGGCATGTGAGGATTACTGCAACATTGAATTCAAAGTTTGTTGATCTTTCTATGCGTCCGGAACAGAAATTAAAATATAGATATCAGTGATAGGCGTTTTTATCAATACATTAAGTGTGCTTATAGTTATTCAATAAATGTCACTTTAGTAAATACACATGTTTATAAGTAGTTGTGTGCGCAGAGGGGGACAGGGATAAGTTTTTGTATACATTTGAGTATTAGAGACTAGGTATGAAGACCGGATATTAGGAAGACAATTAAAAGTACTTTTAGAATTAAAATATATATAAATATATCTGTCTTGAATGAGAATACCACATTTGTCACAAGTTGTGTTTTACTCCTATGCGTATTGTGTCAACCCTGAAGATGAGACTGGAAATGAAGTCTCGAAAATTAGGACAAAGAACAATGGAAAATCTTGATACAACGTCATTTTCAGACAATCAGCTAATTGAAGGCTTAGACAGGGACAAGTGAGAACCCATCAATTGAGACAAAAATTTGTATCTAGATATGAAGGAAGTTCCAATATTTTACCGACAGGTGCCTGTTGCACAAACAAAATGCGATTGGAAATCCATTTAAGTGAATATTTGTTTCAAGGTCTCATTCTTTCCAGTTCAGTAAATTTGCTTGAACTTCAGTGTATCCAGATGGCTGCCAATTAATGTAATATATAAATTACGGTAATTTAATAATATCTGGCTAGCGGACTTAAGGATTGTAGCTTAAGAGATAGTTCAGAGGAACTTAAGCGTTCCAAGATAGATGATCATTACGCATATATGGATTTTCCGGGCCTGGCATCCAAGAGACCCCCTTATGGTAGTGACCAAAGGGCCTCTACAAAAAATGGCGACCGCGCCAGGATCCTTTATGCGGGAAGATATGATGTAGATGATCGTTATTGCCACAATTCTATGGATAGCAATGTCAAGCTTAATATGTACAGACCAGACAACCATTCTGAATGGGTCGAAGAAGCAAAACGGATGACCGACCATATAGAAAGGTTTGCCTCGGCCTGGTGGTGCTTACCTGAGCCATTAAAAAGGAATCTGTTTATACTCAGGAAATTTGTCACTGAGAACGAACCAGAAAATGCATTTGAGCTTCTAGTGGAAGAACTCCATGGACGATATCAACCCGAGAGGATTGAACGGATGGCTGACTTATTACGTCAGGAAAAGATGGGAAATCTACTTCCATCTGAATTTTATGACAGACTTATTTCAAAATCCATCGGGCTTGATATATCTGAGGAAGTTATAAATAGTATATTTGTAGCAGAATTGCCTGCTAGACTAAGAGCCAAACTAGACCTTAAGTACCGGTAGAATTAAGGTATAAGGTAATTCAGCAGCTACATGAATTCAGTCATCCTTCCATTAAGGCAACTATTAGGATGGTCACTGATAGATATGTATGGCCTAAAATGTCGAAAGACATAAGAGCCTGGGTAAGGACATGTGCCCGGTGTCAAACTTGTAAAGTTTGGCGTCATACCAAAACTGAAATTAAAACGATTGGTATACCAGCGGGTCGATTCATGCATGTTCATATTGATATAGTAGAAATGCCTGAGATTTCCGGCCAAAAGTATTTACTCACGATGGTCGATCGGTTCAGTCGTCAGTTTGAGGTAGCAATCCTGAAGGATATGACAGCTCAAGAGGCCTTACTTATGTTCTTGCCTAATTGGATGTCGCGATATGGTGTACCGGTAAGGGTAACTACTGATCGTGGTAGTCAGTTTATGTCTGAACTGTTTATCAGATCATTGAATACAATGGGGATAGAAGTAAGACACACATGTGCTTATAATCCCAGAGCCAATGGGATGGTTGAGAGACTGCACAGGGAGCTGAAGGCTGCATTACGCTGCACCGGTGGATCCAGTTGAATACATGATTTGCCCGTAGTTTTGTTGGCAATGCGAAACAGATACAGAGTTCAGTTAGGAACATCCATAGCAGAACCTGTTTATGGAGAGCCACTGAGGTTACCTGGAGATATTCTAATAGAAGCTCCAAGTTGTCTCGATTGGGCCTCTAGTTCAGTAGATTGGTTTGTTGGAGCATTGAGAGATAAAATGAGTCGTTTAGCTCCAACCAAAACTAGAAGTCCAAAGTCTAAATGCTATGTATCTTCAGATTTAAAGCTGGCATCGCATGTATACATAACTAACGAAAACAGACAGAATTGTCGGACTCCATTCTATAAGGGGCCATATAAAGTCAATCATATGACTGAGAAAAATGCATTTATAGAAGTAAATGGCACTGTAGAATGTGTAACACTGGATCGCTGTATTCCACAGTTTATTTGGACGGAGGAGGAGACTGAGGAACAGTATTCACCGAAGTATCCAGAAGTTGAGGCGAGATGTGACTCAGAAATTGGTGAGAAAAGTGAAGTGTCGAATAAATATGGTAAAGAAGTAAAGATTAAAACCAAGACAACTGAGAATCAAGAACAATGCAGTATGAATATGAAATCTGGTGAAGTATCAGCACAACTTGTTGAAACTAGGTCTGGTAGAGTTATCAAGAAACCGAAGAATGAAGACTATATCATGTATGGTTAATCATCTTAAACATGGGGGAGTATGTAGAGGTTAAACTAATTATCGGACAGAAATTAACCTCTCATATAAAAATAAATCAATTTTTATTTTTGGACATTTGATGTTATCGCTGGTTTCGTAAAATAATATTGTAATTTTTGAAAAATATAGTAAAATTTTTTGGAAGTTCTTTTGTTCATATTGTCGAAGTTTTGGACTTGTCTTGTGGAAGAAAATGCGAGAGTTTTTTTCTGAGTTTCTGAATTGCATAAGCGGGACACTGCGTGGTTCCATCACAGATTACTTTGTGAATAAAAATTTGTAATCTTCTCGTCATTTTGTTGTTTTTATTTATCAGCGAAAAGAACCACAAGTTTGCTTTGGGTAATTTAAGTGAATATTTGTTTCAAGGTCTCATTCTTTCCCGTTCAGTAAATTTGTGGACATCAGTGTATCCAGGTAAGCTTAGTTAATTAATATAATATATAAATTACAAGTAATTTAATAATATCATGTCTGGTTCATTAAATACTGAGGATACAGAGCAGTTGGCTAGCGGACTTAAGGATTGTAGCTTAAGAGATAGTTCAGAGGAACTTAAGTGTTCCAAGATAGATGATCATTCCGCATATATGGATTTTCCGGGCCTGGCATCCAAGAGACCCCCTTATGGTAGTGACCTAAGGGCCTCTACACATACAAATCTAGTGTCACATTATTTTTGGAGAATTCGACATTTTTTTGGATCAATTGGAAAGATTATTTTTAAATCATCAGCAAATTTGCTAATCGACCGTTAAGGTTCTTAGTTTGCAAATATGCAAATAGGATTTTAAATAAAATTGGCCCTAAACTTGATCCCTGTGGAATTCCACTTCTTACTCTTTTCGATTTTGGTATCAAATCGTTTTGTAGGAGACTATTGCTAGATTTATCATTCCCTACATTAGTTTGGTAGCGGCTGTTGAGATCCGTGCATATGATTAGCCCTCGACCTTTTCCGATTTGTGATGTGAGAAGGCTAAGTCTAATCATCATACGTATATTATACAAAATGTTGCAATGCAAAATCAACATTCACAATTGAACAAAACGGACCGTGCTCTAGACGGCAATAATATTAAATTTTCACACAAATGAATGTCTTAAACACCAGTCACAGTCAAACTAAATTGTCCGTACTCTAGACGGCAAAAGTTAAAATAGTATTCACCAATATGAATGGTTCATGCACAAGTCACAATTAAGCAAAATTGTCCATGTACTAGACGGTATCAAAATGAGTTCTGTTTATAAACTAGCATATTTTGCACACAAGCAATTATTCTTTCACACATGTCTGAATTGAAATGAATATATGCAACCGCTTGAAAATACATGATGATATAACCATAGTCACTGTTAAAAGTTGTCACTGAGAATAAAAGTAGGTAATCCGTGTAAAGACTTCAATGACAAGAATTCACAAATAATTAATTCACTTTTTTCTATGTTTTTAACTCATGTCATTATAATAATCCATTATTCTCTTAAATTCGGATAGGCATAGTTAAATGTGTACAGTAAATCCCTCGCGTAAACTGCGAATAATCCAACTGAGCAAAATGAATCCACTGTTACACAATAATCCACCGCGTGTTCCATGCGTATCGCGCGCGGTTCTGTATATTTAATAAACAACCCTATTAATTACAAATAAAATTGCAGTTCAAGAAATCTCAATTAAAACTGCTTGAAAATAAAAGAGATTGTTTCTAAAATTACGGTTGAGGGAAATATTGTGTAAGAACATAGTTAAATTATTCGAACTTGGAGAGCACTGTATTTGTCAAAATCGAACATCGTTGGGTTGTAACGCGGAGCCGCGTGTTACAGTTTAATTGAATACTCATACTTCGATTATACAAATAATATCTGAGTAATCTAAAAATATTCGGATCAATATGCAATAAATTAAT